>JARHVA010002872.1:1862500-1942500 GCA_037957365.1 Torreya grandis
CACTATTGAGCCTTTCAATAGTAATTACACTAGTGTTTTGATGATGATTTGTATAAAAAGTGGCAGCAGAAGACATTTGTAGATATTGTCCTAATGCATAAGATATCTGAGTATATCTCAAATGTAACCCTTCTCAAAGAATTTATTCTTGGTTAAGGATGCTCATGGAGGCAATCCTTGGTTATAGATCCTGGTTAAGTTGAAGCTAGGAATGGGTTGATGAATCAGAGTAGCAGGTAGATTTTGACTGAGCTAGTCTACTATAATATAGTCAATACCTTTAATATGTTTTACAGAGAAGTTAAACTAAGTAAATAAGACCTAAAAACTAATATATTTACCGAGACCATCTTTTTGACCACGATCTTTTTTGCTAAAGGTCAAAAATCTAGTACAGTCAGTTTTTACAATAAAGTGTGGTAGATGCAAAAGTTTTATCATAAACTTCTCTAAACATTTCTATATAGCATAAATCTCTGTATCAGAAGAGATCCACTTGAGAACATCTATACTGAACACTCCACTAGAGAATTCACAAATGAATTCTTTATTTTGATATATACAAACAAGTACTCCTCCCCACGCAATATCAGAGGCATCAGTATAAACCAAAAAATGATCTGATTTTAGGATATGAAGTTGTGGAAGTAATGCCATTTTGGATTTGATATTTTGAATAGTAGATGTGTGTTTGTTCTTCCACTTGAATGCTTTATTTTTCTAGAGAAGTTTTTTAAGTATGAACATGTTTTCACCAGAGTTAGGATAAAAGTTATTCAAATAATTTAACAATCCCAAAAATGCTTGGAGTTTTGGTTTATTGAGTTTTTTCTAGAAAATTGATAACCTTTTCTTTGATGTGTGGCTAGACTTTCAATTTATAATCTTGGATAATCGTTCCAAGAAAATTGCATTTAGTTTTCCAGAGCTGAATTTTTGTTTTTGAAATAACAATTCCTGCATCTTCTGCCAGCTTAAAGAATTATGTGAGATGGGAGTAGTGGTCAGTAAGAGAATTACTTAAGATTAGTATATCATCAATATATACACATTAAAATTTAAAAGTAACTTTGAAAATTTTATCCATGTGGGCTTGATAAAATTTTGGGGCATTCATTAAGCTGAATGGCATAACAATAGTTGAATGGGCAGCTGAACATTATTTTCTCTTTGTTAGCTTCTTTGAGCTTGATCTGATAAAAGCTTGACTTACAATCAAACTGGGAGAAATATTTACATGTTACTTGCTCTAGGAGATAGATTTTATCTATAATTAGATATGGATAAGGTTTAGTAATGGCATTTAATGGTCTATAGTTGATGACCATTCTTTTCTTTCCTCTTTTCTATTCTGAATGCTTATTTACCATGAAAGCATAACAACAATAATAAGAGGTTGATTTTTCTGTGAAACCATTAATTTCTAATTACTTGATCTATAGTTCCATATCATCATAATCCTATGCTGGAATTGAGATATTTTTCCCAATATTCATATGTTTACCTTCGAGGAGCTGGATGTTCATCTTAGGCATAGACTTAGACCAAAACTACAAAGTGTTGTCAGAACAGATAGTGGTTTTAATCTTTTCTCCTATGACTTGTATTTTAGCAGGGATTACTAGTTTAGGTGTCTAGGTCATTGAGCTTTGGAATTGCTTAGTTGCATAGATAAGGTGAGGAATCTTGAGCCTTTCATTATCTATGGTGAACATGATACTCTTAGTGGTTGATCCATAAGGTGAGTATCTGTCGATAAAATCACCACCTAGTAAGATATCTATAGGCATTATATCTAAAGCAAAGAAAGGTGTGAGCAACACTAATTTTGATATTTATGAGGTTGAACAAATGGTCGATAGCTAAATGGGGCTATTTTATGAAAAATAGGAGCTAGTTGAGAGGCTTCAAGCCATTTATTTGATTCCAATTCTCTATTGACAACTAGAGGAATAAAATCATTAATTAATAAATGATATAGTGTAGTGAGAGGATTAGGCTGATGTTGAACATGCTCATATTGTTCACTCTCTATTATTAATTCCCACTATTTGGTAATAATCCTTAAAAAAATTGAGGTAAAGACTGTAGTACCTACTAGGTCTAAATGAGAATTGATTGTAATAACCTGCATGGAGTTACACGAGGCAAATATCTCATTTAGAGGATTTAGTAGATCATCAATATTTAGGTACCATGGATAAATTTGTACATGTGTTATTTGAATTATAGAAGTAATGGGATGTTTCTTATGAGGTCTGATACTAGAACCAAAATTTACCTCATATGTCAATGCTGGGACTTGCACTTCAGCTTCCTGATCTTGCTTGACTAGCCAGTCAAGGCTTTCTTCTAATGCTGCTACTTTTGTGTCAATGGAAGACAATTGATTTGGCATATTTGTACAGACTTGGTTGGCATTGTCTTCAAGAATAGTTAGTTTATCTAAACTATTTTTGATGTATAAAACATCTTTACAAAGGTCATCAAAATTTTTAGAGAGATGTGAATTAAATCTAGAAACATAGTTTTTATGTTTGAACTCATTTGATGGTTCAACATCTCCTTAGAAAGCTATAGAAAAATAATGGATAGTTCCCTCTATCTACTTGTACATTCTTTTGTGTGGAGGCCACCTTCCACTTTTATATAGACTGGCCTTATTTGCTGTATAAAATTCTAAATTATATTCTCTAAGAAGATTCATTAAGGTACAAGGTAACTAATCTTTTGGATCTAGTCCTTGGTTAATCTCTTCATCTTCTATTAATATGTGACCTATTTTTATAGCTCTTCTAGAAGAGGAAGTAGAGGATCTAGAAGGAGAAATAATAGAAGAATTATTCATAGAGAGAGACTTAGGAAGAATGTTGATGGTTTTACCATCACTCTTATGCACAGTAGCCTGAATTTTCATTTTTTGGGAAACATTTTTAAGCTATCAAGCTTCCAATCAAAAGGGATTTTAATAGACTCTATGTGGCCTTTTTGTAATTGGATGGTTCCACTAAGTCTACGAGCATAAGGAAGATTTTCTAAAATCTTAGGGTGATTATTATTTGTCATACTATACACAACAGAAATATTTATAGAAGTATATTTAAACTCTCCAAACATATCTAAACCAAATAGAGAGGTAAATAAACCCCAATAATCTAAAGATCCAAACTTGACTTCTTTACATCCTTAATCACGGACTGTGATAGAGAGGTTTCGACAAAACTCAAAACAAATAACTTCATCATTTAGGTGGCCAAGACGAGACAATTGACAGGCATGTATAAAATTGACTTGGCATCTGTCACATAAAGCTAGATATATAATAGGCTTTATATTACCAAGAATAAAAGGGGTAATATGTATTCTGATAATACCAAAATAGACAAACTTGACATCTTCATGAGCCCTGATATAATTGATTTTAGGTTCGAGTAACAAAGACAATAAATTTGTTTAGAAATTTCTTTTGGGCTTATAACTCAAGGTGAGTTCAACAGATTTGATTCATGGTTTAACAAAAGATAAATAAGTAGACTTATAAATAAACTTAAATTTTAAAAACTCATATTTCTTATACCCATGTGAAGCTTTAATAGCTGGAGGTTTATATAGGCTATTTTCTTTTTCAAGGTTCTCTTCTATAATTTATATGTCAGGACATTCAAATAATTGTTCTTGAATGAAAGGAAGAAGTTCATACATTCCTTTCAACTTAGATTCATTAAGAATTTCTATTATGGAAGACATCTGGGATTTACCAAATTTGATTGCTAAGAGATTAAGGTTCTGGAAAGCGAGAGAATTATAGATAGGGAAACAAAGATGCAAAGTAAAAAGGGCCTATGACAATTTAAAATGGCCAAGGACTCGATGTAATTACTTTTCCCAAAGAATTCTTCAAAGCAAGGAAACTTAAAAATCATGTAAATAAATTCTTACAGATGTATAAAATAGAAGAACCAGGGCTTTGATACCAATATTTTTACATCAACAAATGCTTCTTCCTGATAGAAATCTTTTACAAGAAAACCCACAATAGTAGGCAGGGGCCAAATGGCTACAGCTTCACTATTATCACTCAAACACTATTACACTCTTTATACATATATTTTTTTAAAGAGTGTAGGCTAGTTCCCTCTGTCTGCTTGTACATTCCTTTGTGTGGAGGCCACCTTCCACCTTTATACAGACTGACCTTATTTTTTGTATAAAATTCTAAATAATCTTCTCTAGGAAGATTCATTAAGGTACAAGGTAACTGATATTTTGGATTAGGTCCTTAGTTAATCTCTTCATCTTCTATTAAGATGTGACCTATTTTTATAGCTCTTTTGGAAGAGGAAGTAGAGGGTCTAGAAGGAGAAAGAATAGAAGAATTATTCACAGAGAGAGACCTAGGAAGAATGTTGATGGTTTTACCAGCACTCTTATGCAAAGTAGCTTGAATTTTCATTTTTGGGGAAACATTTTTAAGCCAATCAAGCTTCTAATAAGAAGGGATTTCAACAGACTCTATATGGTATTGTTGAAATTGGATGGTTCCACTATGTCTGCAAGCATAAGGAAGATTTTCTAAAATCTTAGGGTGATTAGTATTTGTCATACTATACACAATAGAAATATTTATAGATTCATATTTAAACTCTCCAAACATATTTAAACCAAATAGAGAGGTAAATAAACCCCAAAAATATAAAGATCCAAACTTGACTTCTTTATATCCTCGATCATGGATTATGATAGAGAGGTTTGGATAAAACTCAAAACAAATAACTCCATCATTTAGGTGGCCAAGACTAGACAATTGACAGGCATGTTTAAAACTGACTTGGTGTCTGTCACATAAAGCTAGATATATAATAGGCTTTATATTACTAGGAATAAAAGGGGTAATATATATTCTGATAAGACCAAAATGGACAAACTTGACATCTTCATGAGACCTGATATAATTGATTTCAAGTTCAGGTAACAAAGACAATAAATTTGTTTGGAAATTTCTTTTGAGCTTATAACTCAAGGTGAGTTCAACAAATTTGATTCATGGTTAAATAAAAGATAAATAAGTAGACTTATAAATAAACTTAAATTTTAAAAGCTCATATTTCTTATAGACATGTGAAGCTTTAATAGTCAGAGGTTTATATAGGCTATATTTTATTTTTCAAGGTTTTCTTCTATTATTTCTATGTTAGGACATTCAGAAAATTGTTCTGGAATGAAAGGAGGAAGTTCATACACTCGTAACTCAAATTCATTAAGAATTTCTACTATGGAAGATATCTTGGATTTACCAAATTCCATTGCTAAGAGATTAAGGTTTTGGTAAATGAGAGAATTCTGGACAGAGAAACAAAGATGTAGATTAAAAAGGGCCTATGCCAATTTAAAATGGCGAGGGACTCTATACAATTACTTTTCCCAAGGAATTCTTGAAAGCAAAGAAAATTAAAAGTCATGCAAATAAATGCTTATAGATGTATATAATAGAAGAACTAGGGCTTTGATACTAATCTTTTTACGTCAATAGACACTTCCTCCTAATAACAATCTTTTACAAGAAAAACTATGATAGTAAGCAGGGGCCAAATGGCTACGGCTTCACTATTATCACTCAAACACTATTACACTCTTTATATAGATATTTGTTTAAATTTTTAATTCTCAGGATCCTTCAAGAAGGGCGAGAGAAGAGCATAATATTTTGAATAAACCTACTAGACTTCTACAATGCTTAGAAAATTTTTGATGCTAACTCTATAGAAGAGAGTCTTATTTATAGCATTTGGGAGGTCTAGACTAGAATATTTTCCAAGGTGGTGTCATGTCCCATCATGATTTATAGCTCATTAAGTTATCTACAGTGATATGTTGTTAGACACACTAGATGAGGACGTCTAGCTTGGTGGGTCCAACATTGCTTCTGCTTCAGTCAACAAGTCATCTTCACTTATTGGCTAGAAAAGACACCTTAGCTAGAAGGTACTGGAAAGGTGCCAGTGCTAGGGTCCAGTTTCACATGCATGACAATGAGGAGTGATGTCAAAGTATGATTCCCATTCTAGCTATCTTTAGATGATCATATAAATGATCATGTCTTGATCATGGTTCTCTTCTTCATGGATACTGTGTGGACCATATCTAGCTACCCATTGGTAGAGCTATTCATTATGAGATGACCTGATCTTTATCAACCATGTTTAGAGAGGATGCTTTAATAATTTGTTAAACTGGTGAAAAAGGAATTCACTATTGAGCCTTTCAATAGTAATTACACCAGTGTTTTGATGATGATTTGTATGAATAGTGGCAACAAAAGACACTTGTAGATCTTGTCATGTTGCATAAGATATCTAAGTATATATCAAATGTAACCCTTCTCAAAGAACTTTTTCCTAGACAAGGATGTTCATGGAGGCAAGTCCTTAGTTATAGATCCTAGTTAAGTTGAAGCTAGGAATGGGTTGATGGATCAGAGTAGCAGGCAGATTTTGACTGAGCTGATCTATTATAATATTATCAGTACCTTTAATATGTTCTACAGAGAAGTTAAACTAATAAAAGAAGGCCTACCATCTAATATATTTATCACGACCATCTTTTAGACCATGATCTATTTCTCTATAGGTCAGAAATCTAGTACAATCAGTTTTTACAATAAAATGTGACAGATGCAAGATTTTTATCATAAACATATCCAAACATTTCTTTATATTGTAAATAACTTTATCAAAAGAGATCCACTTGAGAACATCTGTACTAAACACTCCACTAGAGAATTCACAAATGAATTATTTATTTTGATATATACAAACAAGTACTCCTCCCCATGCAATATCAGAGCATCAGTATAAACCAAAAAATGATCTGATTTTGGGATATGAAGTTGTGGAAGTAAGGCTACCTTGGATTTGATCTTCTGAACAATGGCTATGTGTTCATTCATCAAATTGAATGCTTTATTTTTTTGGAGAAGTTATTGAAGTATGAAACTATCTTCACTAAAGTTAGGATAAAAGCTATTCAAATAATTTAATAATCCCAATAATGCTTGGAGTTTTGGTTTATCAAGTTTTTCTAGAAAAATGATAAACTTTTCTTTGATGTGTGGCTGGACTTGAAGTTTAGAGTCTTGGATAATCATTTCAAGAAAATTACATTCAGTTTTACACAGCTGAATTTTTGTTTCTGAAAGAAAAATTCCTACATCTTCTACTAGCTTAAAGAATTGTGTGAGATGGGATTAGTGGTCAGTAAGAGAATTATTGAAGATTAGTATATCATCAATATAAACACATAAAAAGTTAAAAGTTCCTTTGAAAATGTAATCCATGTGGGCTTGATAAAATTTTGAGGCATTCATTAAGCTGAATGGCATAACAATCCACTAATAATGGCCGAATGGGTAGTTGAATGTTGTTTTCTCTTTGTCAGCTTCTTTGACCCTAATCTGATAAAATCCTGACTTACAATCAAACTAAGAGAAATATTTAGATGTTACTACTTTCTCCATGAGATAGCTTTTATCTGAAATTGGATATGGATAAGGTTAAGTAATGGCATTTAATTGTCTATAGTTGATGACCATTCTTTTCTTTCCTCTTTTCTATTCTGAATGCTTATTTACCATGAAAGCATAATAATAATAAGAAGAAGAGGTTGATTTTTCTATGAAACCATTACTTTCTAATTCCTTGATCTGTAGTTTCATATCATCGTAAAACTATGCTGGAATTAGGATCTTTTTCCCAATCTTCATATGTTTACCTTCAAAGAGCTGGGTGGTCATCTTAGGCATATACTTGGACCAAAATTGTTGAGGATTGTCAGAACATATAGTGGTTTTAATATTTTCTCTTATGGCTTATATTTCAGCAGGGATTACTAGTTTAGGTGTCTCGGTCATTGAGACTGGGAATTGCTCATTTGCATAGATAAGGCAAGGAATCTTGAGCCTTTCATTATCTATGGTGAACATGATACTCTTAGTGGTTGATCCATAAGGTGAGTATCTATCAATAATAGCACAACCTAGTAAGATATCTACAGGCATTCTATCTAAATCAAAAGAATCACACTAGAAGAATTTATCTTAGATTTGAAGGGTTTGCTGGTGCTTATATTTATTACATATAAAATTGTTCCCTTAGACATTTAGGGTATTATAAGCTAGGGTTTCATCCAATGTCTTCCAATCATAGATGATCTATGATTTTGCAAAGAGAGAGAAGCTCCAGTATTTATTTGTGCATCTACCATCTACCATTGATCTCTAAAGTTATGAATTGGGAAAACTTGGCATTAATTAGCTAAGGTAAGCTAGGTATTGAATTTCTATGGGAGGAATACTAGTACATAGAAATTTTTCTCTCCCTATGTCTTGTACAATGGCTTGCTTAGAGTAGATGACTTCTTCTTCTTTTTGTACATCTTCTTCTTCTCTAAGATTACTACATTCACCTTGACAGTAATCTTGGTTTGAGTAGAAAGAGCTTTCTACTTCTTCATCCTTTTCTTCCTTTTCTATGAGTAGTAAGACATCCCACTGTGGATCTATTATTGGTGTTGGTATTTCTCTTGGAGTTTCTGTAATGGTGAATTTATTCTTTATCCAAGAAGCACTAGGCTTGAAAGAACTCTGAAATTGTAAAGGAAGATGATGGGGCCTTTGTAAGGTTGGTGATATCTTTGGCATAGAGGGTTGTCTCCCTTGGGTAGATTCTTGTCTTCTATTCTATCCTCTATTCCTTAGCTAGTTGTCTCATTTTGGGACTTCTTGGTGATGTCAAGACTAATTTCCATGTGCTTCATATGGAAGTTGTGTGTAGTCATGGTGCCATAGCTGTTGCATGTTAGTGAGTGGTTGCTCTAAATCATCGGCTAATGATTTGAGAGCTTCTGCATCTTCATCATCTTTTAATTCTTCATTAGGGAGATCAACTAGAATTGGTTCATAGATGTCATCCTAGAGGTAAATAAATTCCTTAGAGTCGACTATATCCCACCACATGCCTACATTGGAGGTGAAAATAGTTTTGACAGCAGGGTTTTTACAATGACATTGTAGGGCAATATGGCCAAGCTTACAAAAAATATAGCAAATGGGTTGCCTGCCTTTAGAATGCAGAGTATGATGTTTCTTAAGAGAACACTGAGGAGGAGCATAGGAATGATTTTAAGGAAAAGAGTTGTACTTGAAAGAAAGGTGTGGGTGACACTGCTTTTGCTGCTTGTGAGGTTGAATAAATGGCTGATAGCTAAATGGGGTTGTTTTAGGAAAAACATGAGCTATTCGAGAGGCTTGATCCTTTGTTAGCTTTTGAATGGTTTTAGTCTCTGAGACTAAGTGCATGGCCTATTGTTTTCCTAAGTCAATAACATCAGAAAGAGAAAGATATTCAATGGTTAAGCCTTTGAGATCTATGTAATTAATAACTTTGTCAATAAGATTATAGAGAAGAGCATGCAAAAAATTTAACTTGATCTTAGTAGATCTAAAGCTTTTACTTTCATATGATAACTCCTTTAATTGTTTGACAAAATCATCAAATTGTTTCAGATCACATAGCTCCATCTTAAGAAGCCATTTCTTTGATTCTAGCTATCTATTGCCAACTAGAGGATCAAACTCATTAATTAATAAATGATATAATGCAGTGAGAGGATCAGGCTGATGGTGAACATGCTCATGCTATTCATTCTCTATCAGTGATTCCAACCATTTGGTAATAATCCCCCAAAAATAATATTGAGGCAAGGATTGTAGTACCTACTTTGCCAACTAGAGGATCAAACTCATTAATTAATAAATGATATAATGCAGTGAGAGGATCAGGTTGATGGTGAACATGCTCATGTTATTCATTCTCTATCATCGATTCCCACCATTTGGTAATAATCCCCCAAAAATAATATTGAGGCAAGGATTGTAGTACCTACTAGGTCTAAATGAGAATTGACTGTAATAACCCACATGGAGTTACACCGAGTAGATATCTCATTTAGAGGATTTGGCAGATCATCAATATTTAGGTACCATGGCTGAAGTAGTACATGTGTCTTTTACATCAAATAAGTATTGGGATGTTTCTTATGAGGTCTAAAACTAGAACCAAAATTGACCTACCAAATAGCTATAGGTTTTCTTGTAAAATATTGCTATCAAGAAGAAGCATGTCGCAGGTTTTCTTATAAAAGATTGCTATCAAGAGGAAGCATCTGTTGATGTAAAAAGTCAATAGATGATTCTTCCTTAAAATAATCTATTATAAGAAAACCTATGATAGTAGGTAGGGGCTGAATGGCTACAAGTTTTCTTATAAAATATTGCTATTAGGAGGAAGCGTCTGTTGACTTTTTACATCAATAGACACTTCCTCCTAATAGAAATATTTTACAAGAAAACCCATGAGATGCTTCCTCCTGATAGTAGTCTTTTAAAAGAGAAACTTAAACCCCAACAATCTAAATATTCAAACTTGAATTCTTTACATCCTCGATCATGAACTACGACAAAGAGGATTGGACAAAACTCAAAACAAATAACTTCATTGTTTAGGCGGCCAAGACTAGACAATTGATAGGCATGTTTAAAATTGACTTGGAATATGTCACATAAAGATAGATATATACCAAGATTTATATTACTAGGAATCAAAGGGTAATATGTATTCTGATAAGACCAAAATGGACAAACTTGACATCTTCATGAAACCTGATATAATTGATTTCAGGTTTGAGTAACAAAGACAACAAATTTATTTGAAAATTTCTTTTGGGCTTATAACTCAAGTTGAGTTCAACAAATTTGATTCATGGTTTAACAAAAGATAAATAAGTAGACTTATAAACAAATTTAGATTTTAAAATCTTAGATTTCTTATAGACATGTGAAGCTTTGATAACCACATGTTTATATAGGTTATTTTCTTTTTCAAGGTTTTCTTCTATAATTTCTATGTCAGGACATTCAGATAATTATTATTGAATGAAAGGAGGAAGCTCATACATTCCTTCTAACTTAGATTAATTAAGAATTTCTACTGTGGAAGACATTTGGGATTTACCAAATTCCATTGCTAAGAGATTAAGGTTCCAGTAAGTGAGAATTCTGGATAGGGAAACAAAGATACAAAGTAGAAAGGGCTTATGACAATTTAAAATGGCCAGGGACTCGATGAAATTACTTTTCCCAAAGAATTATTCAAAGCAAGGAAACTTAAAATTCATGCAAAGAAATTCTTATAGATGTATACAACAGAAGAACCAGGGCTCTAATACCAATATTTTTATGTCAACAGACACTTCCTCCTGATAGCAATCTGTTACAAAAAAACCCATGACAGTAAGTAAGGGCCAAATGGCTATGACTTCACTATTATCACTCAAACACTATTACACTCTTTATATAGATAATTATTTAAATTTTAGATTCTCAAGATCTTTGAAGAAAAGCAAGAGAAGAGCATACTCTTTTAAAAAAAGCTACTAGACATATAAAATGCTTATATTTTTTTTGATGCTAACTCTATAGAGGAGAGTCTTATTTATAGAATTTGGGAGGTCCTACCTAGAATATTTTCCAAGGTGGTGTCATATCTCATCATGCTTTACAAATCATAAAGTTATCTACAGTGATATTTTTTTGGACGCACTAGATGAGGATGTCTAGCTTGGTGGGTCTAATAATGCTTATGCTTCAGTCAGCAAGTCATCTTCACTTATTAGCTAGAAAAGACACCTTAGCTGGAAGGTAGTGGAAAGATGCTAGTGCTAGGGTCCAGCTTTACATGCATGACAACAAGGAGTGATGTAAAAGTATGATTCTAATTCTGTCTTTAGATGATCATATGAATGACCATGTCTTCATCATGGTTCTCTTCTTCATGGATACGATGTGGACCATATCTAGCTACCCATTAGTAGAGATGTTCATTATGAGATGACTTGATCTTTACACCCATGTCCAAAGAGGACATTTTAATAATTTGGTGAACTGGTGAAAAAAAAATTCACTATTGAGCCTTTCAATAGTAATTACACTAGTGTTTTGATGACAATTTATATGAATATTTGTGGCAGAGAAAATTTGTAGATCTTGTCCTACTGCATAAGATATCTAAGTATATCTTAGATGTAACCCTTCACAGAGAATTTGTTCTTGGCTAAGGATGTTCTTAGAGGCAAATACTTGGTTATAGATCTTGGTTAGGTTGAAGCCAGGAATGGGTTGATGCATTAGAGTAGTAGGTAGATTTTGACTAAGCTAGTCTATTGTATTATTGTCAATACCTTTAATATGTTCTACAAAGAAGTTAAATTGATTAAAGAAGGCCTACCATCTAATTTATTTACCGTTACCATCTTTTTGACCATGATCTTTTCCTCTAAAGGTCATTAATCTAGTATAATAAGTTTTTACAACAAAGTGTGGTAGATGTAAAAGTCTTATCATAAACTTCTCTAAACATTTCTATATAGTGCAAATCTCTTTATCAAAAGAGATCCACTCAAGAAAATCTTTACTAAACACTCCACTAGAGAATTCACAAATGAATTCTTAATTTTGATATATACAAATGAGTACTCCTCCCCATGAAATATCAGAGGCATCAATATAAAATAGAAAATGATCTGATTTTAGGATATGAAGTTGTGGAAATAAGGCCACCTTGGATTTGATCTTCTAAATAGTAGATGTGTGTTTATTCTTCCACTTGAATGCTTTCTTTTTTCTAGATAAGTTCTTGAAGTATGAACCTATCTTCACCAGAGTTAGGATAAAAGCTATTCAAATAATTTAACAATCCCAAAAATGCTTGGAGTTTTGGTTTATCAAAATTTTCTAAAAAAATAATAACCTTTTCTTTGATGTATGGCTGGACTTGTAGTTTAGAATCTTGGATAATCATTCCAAGAAAATTGCATTCAGTTTTGTAGAGCTGAATTTTTATTTTTGAAAGAAAAATTCCTACATCCTCTACCAGTTTAAAGAATTGTGTGAGATGGGAGTAGTGGTGAGTAAGAGAATTACTGAAGATTAGTATATCATAAATATATACACATAAAAATTAAGAAGTGCCTTTAAATTATTTATCCATGTGGGCTTGATAAAATGCTAGGGCATTCATTAATCCGAATGGCATAATAGTCCACTAATAATGGCTGAATGGGCAGTTGAACGTTGTTTTCTCTTTGTCAGCTTCTTTGAACTTAATCTGATAAAACCCTGACTTACAATCAAATTGGGAGAAATATTTACATGTTGCTACTTTCTCTAGGAGATAGCTTTTATCTAGAATTGGATATGGATATAGTTGAGTAATGGCAATTTATAGTCTGTAGTTGATGACCATTCTTTTATTTCCTCTTCTCTATTCTGAATGCTTATTTACCATGAAATCATAATAACAATAAGAAGAGCTTGATTTTTCTATGAAACCATTACTTTCTAATTCCTTGATATGTAGTTCCATATCGTAGTAATATTGTGCTAGAATTGGGATCTTTTTCCCAATCTTCATATGTTTACCTTCAAGGAGCTAGATGTTCATCTCAGGTATAGACTTGGACCAAAACTAATAAGGGTTGTCAAAATAGATAATGGTTTTAATCTTTATTCCTATGGCTTGTATTTCAGCAGGGATTACTAGTTTAGGTGTCTGGGTCATTGAGCTTGGGAATTGCTTGATTACATAGATAAGGCAATGAATCTTAAGCCTTTCATTATCTATGGTGAACAAAATACACTTAGTGGTTGATCCATAAGGTGAGTATCTATTGATAAAAGCACCACCTAGTAATATATCTACAGACATTCTATTTAAAGCAAAGAAATCACACTGGAAGATTTTATTTTGGATTCGAAGGGTTTGCTAGTGTTTATATTTATTACATACAAAATTGTTCCATGGGACATCCATGCTCTTATAAGCTAGAGTGTCATCCAATGTCTTCCAATCATGGATGATCTATGATTTTGCAAAAGAGAGATAAGCTATAGTATCCATTTGTGTATCTACCAGTCTGCCATTGATCTCTAAAGATATGAATTAGGCAAACATGCCATTAATTAACTGAGTAAGGTAAGCTGGATGTGGAATTTCTAAGGGAGGAATACTAGTACATACCATTTTTGTCTCCCTGGGTCTTGTATAGTGGCTTGCTTAGAGTAGATGACTTCTTTTTCTTCTTATTTTGCTTCTTCTTTTCTAAGATTACTGCATTCACCTTGGCAGTAATCTTGGTTTGAATAGAAAGAGCTTTCTACTTCTTCATACTTTTCTTCCTTTTCTATGGGAAATAATACATCCCACTATGGCTCTATTATTGGTGCTAGTATTTCTATTGGAGGTTCTGTACTAGTGAATTTGTTTTATATCTAAGAGGCACTAGGCTTGAAAGAGATCTAAAATTGTAAAGGAGGATATTGGGGCCTTTACAAGGTTGGTGATATCTTTGGTATAGAGGTTTGTCTCTCTCAGGTAGAATCTTATCTTCTTTTCTATCCTCTATTCTTTGGCTATTTGTCTCATTTTTGGACTTCTTGGTGATGTCAAGACTAGTTGCCATGTGCTTCATATGGAAGTTGTGAGTAGTCATGGTGCCATGGCCATTGCATGTTAGTGAGCAGTTGCTCCAAATCATCAGCTAATGATTTGAGAGATGCTACATGATAGTAGGTAGGGGCCAAATGGCTATGGCTTCACTATTATCACTCAAACACTATTACACTATTTATACAGATATTTGCTTAAATTTTTGATTCTCAAGATCCTTTAAGAAGGGAAAGAGAAGAGAATACTCTTTTAAACAAAGCTATTAGACTTCTAAAATTCTTAGAATTTTTTTGATGCTAATTCTATAGAGGAGAGTCTTATTTATAGAATTTGGGAGGTCCTGCTTGGAATCTTTGCCAAGGCAGTGTCATGTCCCATCATGTTTTACAGCTCATAAAGTTATCTATAGTGATATGTTGTTGGATGCACTAGATGAGGTTGTCTAGCTTGGTGGGTCTAATATTGCATCTACTTCAGTCAACAAGTCATCTTAACTTATTGGCTAGAAGAGGCACCTTAACTGTAAGGTACTAGAAAGATGCCAGTTTTGTCATCCAGCTTCACATGCATGATAGTGAGGAGTGATGTAAAAGTATGATTACCATTCTAGCTGTCTTCGAATGATCGTATAAATGACTATGTCTTGATCAGGTTTCTCTTATTTGTGGATACAATGTGGACCATATCTAGCTACCCATTAGTAGATATGTTCATTATGAGATGACCTAATTTTTATAATCCATGTCCAAAGAGGACGCATTAATAATTCAGTGAATTGGTTAAAAAGGAATTCACTATTGATCCTTTCAATAGTAATTACACCAGTGTTTAGATGATGATTTGTATGAATAGTGGTGGTAAAGACATCTGTAGATCTTGTCTTACTGCATAAGATATTTGAGTATATCTTAGATGTAGCCCTTCTTGGAGAATTTGTTCCTAGACAAGGATGTTCATGGAGGCAAATCCTTGGTTATAGATCCTACTTAAGTTGAAGCCAGGAATGGGTTAATGCATCAGAGTAGCAGGTGGATTTCGACTGAGCGAGTTTGCTATAATATTGTCATTACCTTTAATATGTTCTATAGAAAAATTAAATTGATTAGAGAAGGCCTACCATCTAATATATTTATCATGACCATCTTTCTGACCATGATCTTTTTCTCTAAAGGTCTGAAATCTAGTACAGTTAATTTTTACAACAAAGTGTGGTAGTTGCAAAAGTTTTATCATAAAATTCTCTAAACATTTCTTTACAGTGTAAATCTCTTTATCAAAATAGATCCACATGAGAACATCTATACTAAACACTCCACTAGAGAATTCACAAACTTATTCTTTATTTTGATATATAAAAATAAGTACTCCTCCTCATGCAATATTGGAGGCATCAATATAAACCAAAAAACGATCTAATTTTGGGATATGAAGTTATGGAAGTAAGGCCACCTTGGATTTGATCTTCTGAACAACAACTATGTGTTCATTCTTCCACTTAAATGATTTCTTTTTCTAGAGAAGTTCCTGAAGTATGAACCTGTCTTCACCAAAGTTAGGATAAAATCTATTCAAATAATTTAACAATGCCAAAAATGCTTGGAGTTTTGGTTTATCAAGTTTTTATAGAAAACTGAAAACCTTTTCTTTGATGTGTGGCTAGACTAGCAATTTAGAATCTTGGCTAATCATTCCAAGAAAATTACATTCAATTTTACAAAGCTGAATTTTTGTTTCTGAAAGAACAATTCCTGCATCTTCTACCATCTTAAAGAATTGTGTGAGATAGGAGTAGTGGTCAGTAAGAGAATTATTGAATATTAGTATATCATCAATATATACACATAAAAAGTTATAAGTGCCTTTAAAAGTGTTATCCATGTGGGCTTGATAAAATGTTGGGGCATTCATTAAGCTAAATGGCATAATAGTCCACTGATAATCGCTGAATGGGAAGTTGAACACTATTTTCTCTTCATCAACTTTTTTGACCCTGATCTGATAAAAGCTTAACTTACAATCAAACTGGGAGAAATATTTACATGTTGTTACTTTCTCTAGGAGATATATTTTATCTAGAATTGGATATGGATAAGGTTTAGTAATGGCATTTAATTGTCTGTAGTTGATGACCATTCTTTTCTTTCCTCTTTCCTATTTCAAATGCTTATTTACCATGAAAGCATAACAATAATAAGAAGAGGTTGATTTTTCTATGAAACCATTACTTTTTAATTCCTTTATCTATAGTTCCATATCATCGTAATATTGTACTAGAATTGGGATCTTTTTCCCAGTCTTCATATGTTTACCTTCAAGGAACTAAATGTTCATCTCAGGCATAGACTTGGACCAAAACTGTTGAGGTTTGTTAGAATAGATAGTGGTTTTAATTTTTTCTCGTATGGCTTGTATTTTAGCAGGAATTACTAGTTCAGGTGTCTGGGTCATTGAGCTTGGGAATTGCTTAGTTGCATATATAAGGCAAGGAATCCTGAACCTTTCATTATCTATGGTAAACATGATACTCTTAGTGGTTGATCCATAAGGTGAGTATCTATCAATAAAAGTACTACCTAGAAAAATATCTATAGGAATTCTATCTAAAGCATAGAAATCACACTGGAAGATTGTATCTTAGATTTGAAGGGTTTGTTAGTGCTTATATTTATTACATACAAAATTGTTCCCTTAGACATCCAGGCTCTTATAAGCTAGGGTTTCATCCAATGTCTTCTAATCATGGATGATATATGATTTTACAAAAGAGAGAGAAGCTCCAATATCTATCTGTGCATCTACCAGTCTACCATTGATCTCTGAAGTTATTAATTGGGGAAACTTGCCATTAATCAACTGAGAAAGGTAAGCTGGCTATGGAATTTCTAAGGGAGGAATACTAATACATACTAGTTTTTGTCTCCCTGGGTCTTGTACAATAGCTTGCTTAGAGTAGATGACTTCTTCTTCTTCTTCTATTTCTTCTTCTTCTATAATATTACTACATTCACCTTGACACTAATCTTGGTCAGAGTAGAAAGAGCTTTCTACTTCTTCATCCTTTTCTTCCTTTTTTGTGGGCAGTAAGACATCTCATTATGAATCTATTATTGGTGTTGGTATTTCTCTTGGAGGTTATTTACTGGTGAATTTTTTCTTTATCCAAGAGGCACTAGGCTTGAAACAGCTCTGAAATTGCAAAGAAGGATGTTGTGGCCTTTGCAAGGTTGGTGATATCTTTGGCATAGAGCATTGTCTCCCTCGGGTAGATTTTTGTCTTCTATTCTATCCTCTATTCCTTGGCCAGTTGTTTCATTCTGGGACTTCTTGGTGATGTTGAGACTAGTTTCCATGTGCTTCATATGGAATTTGTGAGATGTCATGGTGCCATGGCCATTGCATGTTAATGAGTGGTTGCTCTAAATCATCGGCTAATGATTTGAGAGCTTCTGCATCTTCATCATCTTCAAATTCTTTAGCTAGGAGATCATCTAGAATTGGTTCATATATGTCATCCTAGAGGTAAATATATTCATTAGAGTTGACTATATCCCACTACATGGCTACATTATAGGTGAGAACAACTTTGACAACAGGGTTTTTACAATGGCCTTGTGAGGCAATATGGCCAGGCTTATGACAAATATAGTAAATGGGTTGCTTGCCTTGAGGAAGTAGAGTATGGTGTTTCTTAAGAAAACATTGAGGATCAGCATAGGAATGCTTCTGAGATAAGGAGTGGAACTTGAAAGAAAGGTGCAGGCAACACTACTTTTGCTGCTTGCAAGGTTAAACAAATGGCTGACAACTGAATGGGGTTATTTTAGGAAACATAGGAGCTATTTGAGAGGCTTGATGCTTTGTTAGATTTTGAATGGTTTTAGTCTCTAAGACTAATTGCATGGCCTATTGTTTTGTAAAGTTAATAACATCAAAAAGAGATAGATATTCAATGGTTAAGCCATTGAGATCTATGTAATAAATAACTTTGTCAATGAGCTTATATAGCAAAGCATGTAAAATTTTTAACTTGATCTTAGTAGATCCAAAGCTTTTACTTTCATATGCTAACTCCCTAAATTTTTTGTTAAAAGAATCAAATTGTTTCAGATCACATAGCTCCATCTTAAGAAACCATCTATTCGATTGGAGTTCTCTATTGCCAACTGAAGGAGCAAACTCATTAATTAATAAATGATATAGTGCAAAGAGAGGATTAGGCTGATGGTGAACATTCTCATGTTGTTCATTCTTTGTCATTAATTCTAACCATTTGGTAATAATCCCCCAAAAGAATTTTGAGGCAAAGACTATAGTACCTACTGGGTTTAAATGAGAATTGACTATAATAACCCGCATAGAGTTACACTAGGCATATATCTCATTTAGAGGATTTATTAGATCATCAATATTTAGGTACCATGGTTGAAGTTGTACATGTGTCCTTTGCATCAAAGAGGTACTAAGAAGTTTATTATGAGGTCTAAAATTAGAACCAAAATTGACCTGCTAAATGGCTACAAGTTTTCTTGTAAAAGATTGCTCTCAGGAGGATGCGTGTCACAAGTTTTATTGCAAAATATTGCTATCAAGAGGAAGCATCTGCTGATGTAAAAAGTCAACAGATGTTTCCTTCTAATAGTAATCTGTTACAAGAAAACTTGTGATGGTAGGCAGGGGCTAAATGGCTATGGGTTTTCTTGTAAAAGATTGCTATCAAGAGGAAGCGTCTATTGACTTTTTACATCAACATACACTTCCTCCTAATAGCAATCTTTTACAACTAAACCCATGAGATGTTTCCTCCTTATAGAAATATTTTACAAGGAAACCCTAAACCCCAAAAATATAAATATCCAAACTTGACTTCTTTACATCCTTGATCATAGACTATGACAAAGAGGTTTGGACAAAACTCAAAACAAATAACTTCATCATTTAGGCGGCCAAGACTAGACAATTAACATGCATGTTTGAAATTGACTTGGTATCTTTCACATAAAGCTAGATATATAATAGGCTTTATATTATTAGGAATCAAAGGGTTAATATGTATTTTGATAAGACCAAAATGGACAAAATTGACATCTTCTTGAGACCTGATATAATTGATTTCAGGTTTGGGTAATAAAGACAACAATTTTTTTTGGAAATTTCTTTTGGGCTTATAACTCAAGGTGAGTTTAACAGTATTGATTTGTGCTTTAACAAAAGATAAATAAGTAGACTTATAAACAAAATTAGATTTTAAAATCTCATATTTATTATAGACATGTGAAGCTTTAATAGCTGGAGGTTCATATAGGGTATTATCTTTTTCAAGGTTTTCTTGTGTAATTTCTATGTTAAGACATTCAGATAATTGTTCTAAAATGAAAAGAGGAAGTTCATACATTCCTTCTAGCTTATATTCATTATGAATTTCTACTATGGAAGACATTTGGGATTTACCAAATTCCATTGCTAAGAGATTAAGGTTCTGATAAGCAAGAGAATTCTGGACAAAGAAACAAAGATGTAGAGTAAAAAGGGCCTATGACAATTTAAACACTATTACACTCTTTATACATAAGAAGAAGTCATCTACTCTAAGAAAGCTATTTTACAGGACCCAGGGAGATAAAAAAATTTATGTACTAGTATTCCTCCCTTAGAAATTCCACATCCAGCTTACCTTACTCAACTGATTAATGGCAAGTTTTCCCAGTTCATAACTTTAGAGATCAATGGCAGATTGGTAGATGCACAAATAGATACTATAGATTCTTTCTCTTTTGCAAAATCATAGATCATCCATGATTGGAAGACATTAGATGAAAACCTAGCTTGTAAGAGCCTAGATGTCCAAGGGAATAGTTTTATATGTAATAAATATAAGCACCAACAAACCCTTCAAATCCAAGATAAAATCTTCTAGTGTGATTTCTTTTGTTTAGATAGAATGGTTGTAGATAGCTTACTAGGTGGTGATTTTATCGATAGATACTCACCTTATGGATCAACCACTAAGAATATCATGTTCACCATAGATAATGAAAGGCTCAGGATTCCTCGCCTTATATATGCAACCAATCAATTCTCAAGATCAATCACCTAGAAACTTGAACTAGTAATCCCTACTGAAATACAAGCCATAGGAGAAAAGATTAAAACCACTATATATTCTGACAACCCTCAATAGTTTTGGTCCAAGTCTATGCCTGAGATGAACATCTAGCTCCTTAAAGGTAAACATATGAATATTGGGAAAAAGATCCCAATTTTAGCACAAGATTATGATGATATGGAACTATAAATCAAGGAATTAGAAAGTAATGGTTTCATAGAAAAATCAACCTCTTCTTATTGATGTTATGCTTTCATGGTAAATAAGCATTCAGAACAGAAAAGAGGAAAGAAAAAAATGGTCATCAACTATAGATCATTAAATGCCATTACTCAACCTTATCCATATCCAATTCTAGATAAAAGATATCTCCTAGAGAAAGTAGCAACATGTAAATATTTCTCCTAGTTTGATTGTAAGTCAGGATTTTATCAGATCAGGGTCGAAGAAGTTGACAAAGAGAAAATAGTGTTCAGCTACCCATTCGGCCATTATCAGTGGACTATTATGCCATTTAGCTTAATGAATGCCCCAGCATTTTATCAAGCCCACATAGATACCATTTTCAAATCTGCTTCTAAATTTTTATGTGTATATATTGATGATATACTAATCTTCAGTAATTCTCTTACTGACGACTACTCCCATCTCATGCAATTCTTTAAGCTGGTAGAAGATACAGGAATTGTTCTTTCAGAAACAAAAATTCAGCTCTATAAAATTGAATGCAATTTTCTTGGAATGATTATCTAAGATTATAAACTAAAAGTCTAGCCACACATCAAAGAAAATGTTATCAATTTTCTAGAAAATCTCAATAAACCAAAACTCCAAGCATTTTTGGGATTGTTAAATTATTTGAATCACTTTTATCCTAACTTTGGTGAAGACAGGTTCATACTTCCATAAATTCTCTAGAAAAGGAAAGTATTCAAGTGGAAGAATGGACACACAACTACTATTCAAAAGATCAAATCTAAGGTGGCCTTACTTCCACAAATTCATATCCCAAAATCATATCATTTTCTAATTTATACTGATGCCTCTGATATTGAATGGGGTGGAGTACTTATTTGTATATATCAAAATAAATAATTCATTTGTGAGTTCTCTAGTGGAGTGTTCAGTACAAATGTTCTCCAATGGATCTCTTCTAATAAAGAGATTTACATTGTAAAGAAATGTTTAGAGAAGTTTATGATAAAGATTTTCCATTTGCCACAATTTGTTGTAAAAATTAACTGTAGTAGATTTATGACCTTTAGAGAAAAATATCATGGTCAAAACGATGGTCACGATAAATATATTATATGGCAAGCCTTCTTTAATTAGTTTAGCTTCTCTATAAAACATATTAAAGGTACTAACAATATTACAACAGACTAACTTAGTCAAAATCCACCTACTACTTTGATGCATCAACCCATTCCTAGCTTCAACTTAACCAGGACTATAACCAAAGATTTGCCTCCATGAACATCTTTGTCTAAGAACAAATTCTCTGAGAAGGGTTACATCTATGATATACTCAGATATCTTATGCAACAAGACAAGATCTACAGATGTCTTCTACCACCACTATTCATAGAAATCATCATCAAAACACTAGTGTAATTACTATTGAAAGGCTCAATAGTGAATTCCTTTTTCACTAGTCCACCGTATTATTAAAGCATCCTCTCTAGACATGGCTGATAAATATTAGGTCATCTCATAATAAACATCTCTATTGATGGGTATCTAGATATGGTCATCATCATATCCATAAAGAAGAGAACCATGATCAAGACACGGTCATTCATATGATCATCTGAAGATAGCTAGAATGGGAATCATACTTTTATATCACTCATCATTGTCATGCATGTGAAGTTGGACCCCAACACTGGCATCTTTCTAGTACCTTCTAGCTAAGGTGTCTTTTCCAATGAATAAGTGAAGATGACTTGCTGACTAAAGTGGAAGCAATGTTGGACCCACCAAGCCAGACATCCTCATCTAACACGTCTAATAGCATATCACTGTAGATAACTTTATGTATTATAAAGCATGATGGGACATGACACCACCTTGGAAAAGATTCTAGACAAGACCTCCTAAATGCTATAAATAAGACTCTCCTCTATAGAGTTAGCATCAAAAAATTTCTAAGCATTTTAAAAGTCTAGTAGCTTTGTTTAAAAGAGTATGCTCTTCTCTTGCCCTTCTTGAAGGATCCTAAGAATCAAAAAGTTAAACAAAAATCTATATAAAGAGTGTAATAGTGCTTGAGTGATAACAATGAAGTCATAGCCATTCGGTCCCTACCTATTTTCGTGAGTTTTCTTGTAAAATATTGCTATCATGAGGAAGCATCTGTTGACATAAAAAGATTGGTATCATGTAATACTATGAATTATAATCGAATATCACAACTTTTAGGACCAAAACCATCTTAAAAAATACTAAACACACATGTTTTATTGGAAAAACCACCCCATTTTCTAGATTCCACAAATTTGGGCATGAATAAAAATTTGAAAAGGTAAATACCATTAATTTTTACTTAAATCCTTTTGAAAATTAAAAAAACATGAACTTGGGTTAAAACCAAACATTAGAAAAGTCTTTCATGAGTTTTGAGGTTGCCATATGGAGGAAGGAGTTATTTTGAAAAGGATTGGCATGTTTTGGAAGTATATATCATAGTTGGTAGAATTTTCAAAAGGATTTACAAGGGTGGTGAGTTTTCAATGGTCATATTACATGTAAAAGATACAAAAAAGGCCTTCATATTGTTTACAAAGGCCTTATATGTTATAAAAAAAATTAATTCAATTTTTTTTAAAAGGTTATGATTATATTTGGAAGTAGAATGTCTATGAGAAAGGGCATTAAACACATAAACATGCCTTATGAAACCTTCATTTTATAATTTAAAAAAAGAAACGGGCAGTGCTTCTAAACCAAGATGATAAAGATATAGGATTCATGTTTATTGGAGATGATTGATATATTTAAATAATTTTAAGTAGATATTTATAGTGTAACCATTTTGGTTTCCTCACCATTCTATGCTTATTAATAGGGGCATCATAGTCATAATTTGTAGTAATAAAGGGCTATCTTGCTATATGACCAAAGTTATTTCCCCCATGATACATACAATACTTATGCAGTGTATCAACTTTCTTAAAGAAGTGGGTAACGCCAAATGCCAAATATCCTATGATCCAATATGGCACTATACCACCAAATGCTTGAAATTAGATAGTGTAATTCTCTAACCAAACTTTAACCTTTTCATTAGAATTGTGAATAAGCCTTTCACTGTAAAAACCATTATAATTGTTTATAATTGGATCATGAACACTTTTTTGTCTATACATCATTCACGAAATAATTAAACTTTATTATTGTCTAATAACTAGGCCATTCATAATCATCACCTTGTTAAAGGATTTACCTTAGCACCTTATTATCACTAATATCTTATTTAACCACCTTCTATTTCATGAGATCAAGATAAATAATCAATTTTGCATTTGGTGTGACATAAAAAATACATGTAATTGATTCATTCCCTTTATCTGTGAAACCATTATATGATGTGACTATTTATATAAATTTTTCTTACTCTTTTTCATTGTATTTATATATCTAGAAAAATAAAGATGCAACTAACCATCCTTCCCATGAAACTCCACATGATCTACTGATTTAGAGATAATAGTTACATTATCGAATAAATCTTAATATTCCATAGTCCCTTCATCATCTTATTTATGTTTATCCCACTTTAGAGGCACATATTCTAATAGATTTTTTTCTATCAACATTGCTTATGATTTCTCCACTAGATGCTTTCAAATCAACTATAAGTTTGACATTGACTATTATACCTAGTTGACTTGGTGGATTAAAAATAGATGAAATAATATCACCATAAAGAGACACAATTTCAAATACTAAAATGTTAAATAGACTTACCTAATGTTTTAGTCATATAAAATGTAATTTTAATTCAATAAGTGTCACTTGAGACCATCGTATTCTTATCTTATCCCAAAACCTATCTTAGGGCCTCTTTTGATCCTTTTCCAACTTTTTTGTGTGTACACCATGCCTAGATATAAAAAGAGCTACATTGAGCCATCACTTAGGCATCCCCAATCCATTTTACTATGTGCTAGCCACATAGATAATAACATGTCCCCATATACTATAGTGTAATGTGTAATTGGCAAAGACGAAAATTATATTAAGCATGTCTTAGGGTTAGCCTAGACTCATTTCATGTCTCGATAAGCATCATAACACTATATAAAGACCACTCTCACTCATTTATCCCATATATGGAAATTCCCATGAACAAGATTACAAAAATTATGCAAATTAAGGTTATTAATCCCTATGTACCTGTATTTATGCATACATCCATCTACAACATCCCAAAGATCAATTGTACCTAGGTTTATAATCTTAATTCATGCTCAAATTATTGAAATTAGTATTCATACTCAAGCATACTAACATCGGTCTCACTTTTACCAACACTTATATTGGGAGAAATGCATCATGATTGATCCCCTTTTAAGGTAGTGGTATGTAGGCAACACTTAACACATGGGGTGTTGAGGTCACTTCCAACCTACCCTAATAATTCCACTTTTCTTCCACTTGTGTTCATAAAAGCCATAGTAAACATGGAGGATTAGGGTTTCATAAGGAAAAAGTCAAAGTGTAAAATTGGTGAAATCAAGGTCTCGATCATACATGCATAAGACTCCTAAAATAAAGTGAAGGTCTGCTTCGAATTTCATACACAAGGTCATTATCACTACACAAAAGCCATATAGTGGAGTGGATTATTAGAAAGGAGGGTTAAAATATTATTTGAATAGGGTTATAACACCTATTATCTATTGATGACACTATCTTGCTCCTACATCAATTCCTATCTAGCCGCTTCTCTATATCAGTCATATTTTATAGATAAGTATACCTTTACTAATTCATTTTTATTTATATAATATTCAACTAAATCAATTATTGTTTAAATCAGTGGTTGTTTATATTTTAATATTTAATTTCCTAATTTATTACTCAATTATTTATCAACATATGGTTACATTCCATAATCCTATTAAATATAAATCATGTGGTAAACCTAAATTAATTTGAATAGTTCCCTAACCCTAGCCTATTTTATGGTTTATGTTTTTAGCCCTCTAAAGCCTCATACTCTGATTCTAGTTCCCTATATCTTTTTATTTTTTTGTCTAATCATGACAATAATGATAGATGTTATTTATTACTTTCTTATGCAAAGTTTCATAATCTCTCTATCATGTTATTTTTCTCTTATGTGTAATTCAATCTAGCTGTATATCATTACAAACATATAAGGTATAATACATAAGATTATGTTAAGCATGGGATATAATGAGAGGGGGGAGTGAATCAGTATATCATATATATTATAAAACTTTCCTTTAACCAAAAATTCACTTAATCAAACATTCAAGATATGAAATAAAACTCAAACAATAAACACCACACAAGATAGAGAGAGACACCAGATATAACGTGGAAACCCAATGTGGGAAAAACCATGGAGAATAATCTCAAATATATGAATGAGCACCAACCCAAACAATATTCGCAAGCCAAGCTTTTAGGAGCACAATACCCCTTTGTCGAGCACCAACCTAGCTACTATTCATGAGCACCAACCCACAAGATCACCACACCCCTTTTTGAAGCACCAACCTAACTACTATTCATGATAACCAACCCACAGGAGCACCAACCCCTTTACCGAACACCAACTTAGCAAAAATTTGTGAGCACCAACCCACAGGAGCACCAACCCCTTTATGTATCCCACACACCTATCTCTCAATTTTGTTATCTCAACAAATGATAGTTCAATACAACATCTATTTCTTCTCTCTCTCCTTTTCTCTTCTAAGCTAGATATAAAAAATACAAAACATATTCATCTCTCACAATTACTATTCTAAGCTAGATATTACAATATCAAATCAACCTCTATCTCTCATATATACAAATGTCTTCTCAAGCCTTTATTTATAGCTTTCCAAATGACCTTTGGCCGTCCCCCTTTGTGACACTTCAATCCTCATGGAAAATGGTGCCGAACATGTATGACCCTTCATATTCTTGCCTTTGAAAATTCATATGGTGACCCTTCATGACCAAAAATGTCCTTCCCACTTTTGTCCTTATCTTGGTGACTTTTCATATTCCTTAAAGTGTCCCTTCATGAGAAATTGTGCCCTTACTCTTTTGTCTTCACTTGGTGACTCTTGGAATTCCCCAAGATGACTCTTTATGGGAAAATGTGTCGCATCCTTCTTTTGTCTTTACCCAATGGCTCTTTGACTTCTCCATGGGCCTTTATTTTGTCTCATATGCAACCAAAAATATATTCATTAATATTAAATAAATATTAACTCACATTAGCCAAGATATATTTATTACAAACAATATTAAATGCAATGCAACCTTTATCACCAATAATGTTATATCTTTGACATCAATGAAAATATTTCCAACAATCTCTCCCTTTGTCATTGATGGAAACCTCAATCCTAAAACTACCACATCCTATCACCTACACATACTATCATCTAAAAATATACAGTAACTACCCCTTACTGTAGCAACTCGTACTTGTTCCCTATACTTATTTTCTACATCTGTACCTGTACATATTATTCTCCCCCTTTGACATCAATGGCAAAGGGCCTACCTAGAGCTAACACTTAGCT
Source organism: Torreya grandis (assembly GCA_037957365.1). NCBI lineage: Eukaryota > Viridiplantae > Streptophyta > Pinopsida > Cupressales > Taxaceae > Torreya > Torreya grandis. Next base: position 1,889,938 of record JARHVA010002872.1, read on the forward strand.
CCCCCTCAACTGATGCTAAACATCAATGGCAAAAAGTAATAGAAATTACTCCCAACTCCTCTTGCTAATCTTTGAATGTATCCTTTGATCATGCCTTTGAGAAGATATCTAAAAAAACATATACATTGTTCCCTATCCTTTGAGCATCTACAATCAGCTCATTTGAATCTTTTCTTCTAATCTCAAAACCTTTAGCATGAAACCTTAATGTGTATCCTTGATCACATATTTGACTAACACTTAATAGATTATGTTTAAGACCATTTACATACAAAACATTCCTAGTCTTAGTTCTACCATAATCCAAACTCAAAGTACCTTTTCCAACTATCTTGGTAGTGGTTTTATCTTTGAATCTCACTGTACCACCATTGATCTTATTTAGAGTAATGAACTTACTTTTATCACCTATCATATGACTCGAACATCCACTATCAATTAACCATGCCTGATCTTTACCTCTCACATGCAGAGTTATCTGCACCATCATCGAATCTTCAGGTTGTTTCTTCTACCATAAACATGTCTGTACCTCCTTCTTGATGAATGGAGATTTGAAACTCTAATACTTCTTAACTGACTTGAACACACTTCTACAATACTAAGCTATGTGTCTAAAGTTGTTACACTTGAAGCATACTATGGTCTCTTCATCAAAGCTTGATAGAGGAGCAAAAGAGTTGTGGCTTCTGCTTGACTCTACTTGACTTTCCTTCTCCTTATTTCTAAAATTGTTAGCTCTTTTTCTACATTCTAATTTCTTATGACCATATCCATTACAATAAAAATAATAGCAATAAAAATAATACCTGTCTGTATATCTCTGACCTAATTGTCTTTTGTAGCTTTGTTCTCTCCATCCTTCTCTGTTTGGAATGTCCTTTGTATTCTTCACTTCTCTTTTTGTTTTTTATTTTGTAAGAGCTTCAACATAGCTCTTTTTTTTTCAAATCTGATCCCTTTCATATTTGAATTTGCTTTTTGACTTTCCAATATCTTATTTAACATGTTATTGTTATCTTCAAATTTTGAATCACTGACTACTTTATCACTGACTGCTTTCTTAATATCTTCTTTTAAAGAGACAATTTCAATAACATACCTTTGACATTCTTTTCTTGATATTTCCAACTATGCTATGAGGTCTTCTTCATTCTTCTTAACTTCTTCAAAGTGTGCTTGTAGATCTTCAATCATTTCCTTTGACTCTTGTTCAATTTTCTTGATCTGGCACTTTAATCTTCAATTCTTCTTCTGAACAACTTCTAACTCTTATAAGGCACAAATGAGTTCTCCTTCCATATTCACTTCAGTTTCCTCCTCTTCTTCTTCTTGATCACCTTCATGTATGGCCATGAATAGAATTTCTTCTTCTTCAAAATCACTGACTCCACTATCTTCACCTGAGCTAGTATCCTTAGAATATAGGCTCTTCTTCTCAAATCCCTTCTTAGATTTGCCTTTGAAATTCTTCTTGTATGTAGGATTTTATTCTTCATTATCATTAACCTTATCTGAGAATCTAGCTGAAAAATGTCCAATCTTTCCACAAGTAAAACATTTAAAAGTTAATTTTTCTTGATATTTAACTATTCCTCTTTTTGGTTTGTGAATGAAAAGTGCTCCATTGTCATCTTCATCATCACTGGAACTATCAATTGATTATTGAATATTAGGTTTCTCTTTCTTTGATGTCTTGAAAGCCACTTCTCTCTTTGAGGGTTTATCTTGTTCTGTCCACATCTCATATGTCATGGGAATATCATGAAGCTCATCCATCTTTAGCTTGGCTAAATTCTTCATCTCCTCGATTGCTGAAACCTTTGCATCATATCTCATTGGTAGAGATCTCAAAAACTTTTGCACCACCATTGACTCATCTAACATTTCTCCAAGACCTTGAATCTGATTTATGATTTGATCAACTCGCAAAAGATAACTTGCTATATCTTCTTCTTCTTCCATCTTCAAACTTTCAAACTTCCTTCTAAAAGTTTGTAGCTTAGCTTGGTGAACCTTTCCATCACCTTTGTAAATATTCTCAAGTTTTACCCAAGTTTCATAAGTAGATTTACATTGCATAACTTTAACAAATTTATATTCACATAAACCACATATAATAATATTTAAAGCTTTAGCATTGCATTCACTTGCCTTCTTTTCTATTGGAATAATTATAGATGTCTGTGGCTCTTCATATTCCTCCACCACTACTTTCCATTTGTCAAATCCAAGGGCCATCAAATAAACCTTCATTCTCATGCTCCAAAAATCATTATTTGTCCCATCAAACAAAGGTGCCTTATTTGTAGAAAATCCTTCTTGTGACCCAGCCATCGTGCTTTCCTGATCTACCTTCAAGCTGTAAAACTTTTCAAAAAGGAACCTGCATTGATACCAATTGTTAAGCATGGGATATACTAAGAAGGGGGGGTGAATTAGTATATCATATATCTTATAAAACTTTCCTTTAACCAAAATCCACTTAATCAAACATTCAAGATATGCAATAAAACTCAAACAATAAACACCACAAAAGATAGAGAGAGACACCAGATATAATGTGGAAACCCAATGTGGGAAAAACCATGGAGAATAATCTAAATTATATGAATGAGCACCAACCCAAACAATATTCACAAGCCAAGCTTGCAGGAGCACCATACCCCTTTGCCGAGTACCAACCTAGATACTATTCGTGAGCACAAACCCATAGGAGCACCACACCCCTTTACCGAGCACCAACCTAGCTACTATTTGAAAGCACCAACCCATAGGAGCACCAACCCCTTTGATGTGCACCAACTTATAAATAATTCATGAACACCAACCCACAGGAGCACCAACCCCTTTGTGTATCCCACACACCTATCTCTTAATGTTGTTATCTCAACAAATGATAGTTCAATACAACATCTCTTTCCTCTCTCTCTCCTTAGCTCTTCTAAGCTAGATATAACAAATACAAAACATATTCATCTCTCACAATTTCTCTTCTAAGCTAGATATTACAATATCAAATCAACCTCTATCTCTCATATATACAAATGGCTTCTCAAGCCTTTATTCATAGCTTTCCAAATGACCTTTGGCCTTCCCCCTTTGTGACCCTTCAATCCTCATGTAAAATGGCACCAAACTTGTATGACCCTTCATATTCTTGCCTCTGAAAAGTCATGTGGTGACCCTTCATGACCAAAAACGTCCTTCCCACTTTTGTCCTTATCTTGGTGACTTTTCATATTCCTCAAAGTGTCCCTTCATGAGAAATTGTGCCCTTACTCTTTTGTCTTCACTTGGTGACTCTTGGAATTCCCCAAGATGACTCTTCATGGGAAAATGTGTCGCATCCTTCTTTTGTCTTTACCCCATGGCTCTTTGACTTCTCCATGGGCCTTTTTTTTGTCTCATATGCAACAAAAAATATATTTGTTAATATTAAATAAATATTAACTCACATTAGCCGAGATATATTTATTACAAACAACATTAAATGCAATGGGGCATTTTTCACCAATAATGCTAGACCTTTGACATCAGTGACAATATTTCCAACAGATTGAAAAATGCATCACCTAAAATTAAAAAATCTCATTTAGATACCTTTTGCTCTTTGGTTCACATTGATTCCTTACCTATCATTACTAGGCATACGAGAACATTAATGGTTTAACTTTCCCATCATACTTACCAGCCCTACCCATCTATATACTATCCCACTCCTTCTTCCAGTTTTATACTCATAGTATACCCCATGGTCCATGATATGATCTCTACAAGTGGTCTTGAAACATGGCAAGTTAGCAAAACTTGTGCCTATAGCTTTGTTGATTAGATAAGTGTCCATCCAACCATAGTTTCCATTTTAGATCCTTGTGCAACATTTTGACACATAAATGTGTCTTATATATAGCACTATGTGGCACTAGGCTATGAAGAAAAATAGAGCCAACTTATGTTGATTCTATAATAAATACTATGAAATGGACCGAAGAACATATTTCCTTAAGAAAATAAGATCTCCCACATCATAGATAACATTTACCTCCTCACATCAAATTGAGAATTAATGATGTGGGTGTTGAGTGTTAGTCGATAATGATCAGTGTTAAAAACTTGTAATATATATTTTCTCTAAATTATTAATACATGCTAAGGATTTGAATCATTCTGATATGAAAATCTAAGTATTGATAGTATTCCATGAAAAGTTTTAGGTCATATAATATTAAATTTTACATTGATACCTATAACACTACTTACAACATGTCAAGTTATGCATAATGTTCTTAATTAGAATATTTTACTTAGGAGACCTTAGATTCATGATATGCATAAATTCCCCTCAACTTTAAATATATTTTTAGAGTTCCATTACAAATATTATATATACACATGCCTTATGGATCAGAACCATTTAAATATTGTTAGAATACAGAGCCTACACACAACTATATTCCTCACATAGATTTTTCTACAACACCTATATAGTCTACTATTTAGAGTTCACTTATGACTCCAAAAGACACCTTGAGCATACATGATATCCATTTGTAATAAAATATTAAAAAATAATGGTCTACATAGGATAAGGCCTCTAAAAACATGAATAAAGAATTCTTAATTATGTTGAGGCATCTGATCAAAAAGGTAGGTAGGGACTCAGGTATAAGGATACATAATCTAAGGCTAAGTCTTCTCACCATGATTATCAAAATATAGTTTTTTTACACCTATTACACTATTATACAACACATTATATAATATTTATGCACTCTCACTTGTGTACCTTGACCTTATTGATGATAATGATTCTACATATCTACTCACTTTTGATGAATTCATTAATAATGAAGATATATTATAATTATTAGGGTCATATGAGGATATATATTCCTTTTATCATAAGAATAGGTTTCCTCATTCTATAAAATCCCAAACATAATTCAATGAGAGTTCAAAATTTTAAATGATATCTCATTTGACACAGATGGCACCCTACCTATAACACCTTACACCATCAATCGCTCTACATTACATAATGAAGATAAAATTGAATTCAATTATGGCATGGACACTGATCTTCACATAATATTATTAGCTAATTTATTTTGGAAATAAGAAGATACAAATATTAATCATGATTAAAGGACTTCCCTAATTTTTTTGATTGGTCCCATTTAGATATTCTAGGCATCGATCCTTCAATCATAATACATAGGATTACACTCTATCCAGATTAAAATCTAGTTAGATAAAAAAATGACAAATTTATCCTAAGGTGGATCTTTAATTTGAATATGAGATCCAATCTCTCCTTGACGCAAGTTTTATTTGACTAATTATTCATACCAAATGAGTATCCAAATTTGTAGCAGTCGTTAAGCCTAATGGACAAATTAGATGTTGATCAAATTCTAGATATTTAAATAATGCATGTCTTAAGAATTAATTTCCACTACATAACATTGATATGATAGTAGAATCCAAGAATGAGATAGAAGATTCTATCTTTCATGAATGGTTTTTCTAGTTATAATCAAATCAAGATAGTTGAAGAGGATCAAAAAAAAATTGATCACACCATGGGGCATATTTTTATATATAGTCATGACTTATTGATTCAATAACACTGGCATAACATACATAAACATTCAAATATTACTCAACAAATACAAATTTTAGATTGTATACATTTTCATATTTACATTCTTTCTATTTTCTAGGTACTACATATGTTATATATGTTAGTGTAGCCAATTTTATAATACATACATGCTTCACCTATTACCTTCGAGTGTTAGTAGATTACTACATAACTTTAGTCCTATACACATATCCATGTTTTATACTATCCACCCATCGAGAACACATATACATATAAACCAATTCAAAATTTATATATTAGCCCTTTGGGGACATCATAGATACAACTTCTAATTTTCCAAATTACATCTTTGTATACTCCATATCACAAATTTAACATTGATTAAATCTTGGTATTGATTTTCCTTTACTACACTAATTATTTACCAACTACTACTACTACTAGAGACTCAACTTATGTACATCATTGCTCTTATATAGATTTATACCACATGATTATGCATATTTTAGTTTCTCACTTTACTATTTTATATTTGATTGTGTCTCTTTAATTCTACATCTACTTGAGGGAATTTGAATTTGCCATTTTCCTTTCATTACTTTTATTCTTTAGACATGTGCCCATGTCCTTGTGTATAGTTATTGATTGTGTATGTGAATATTTGAACATGTCCTTTCATGTGGCTCTAAGCCAAACTTACATTCTCTTATACATATGTATAAATTTGAACATCCCCTTATATGTGTTCATTTTCTCAAACTTAGTGAAATGTGCCCACGTCCCTTGTATTGTGGCCCCTTGGCCTACTTTGCATGTGTCATGTGTTTGTATGTATCTTTTTATATATGTGTCATGGCCATGCCACTTATCTCTTGCTTGTTGCTTTCACATCCAACTTGTGATGCCATGAGGGAATTCATGCATCTCCCATTATTTATTATGTGCCTTTGTGGACATCATGCCTCATACTTCCAAGCAGTTTAATTAGATTATATTTATATTTATTGTTCATATACATGCTTACATTATTATATCTAACTTGATAACCTTGTGAATGTTAGATCTGAAATACATCATATATTTCCAAGTTATTCTCAATCTCTTTTACATTATGATGTCATGTATAGACATTATATTGGTTTTTAACACATATATCATATATTTTAAGTATAACACACATGATGCATAACTTTTATTTTGAGGAAAATTATTGTAGAGATTCAATAACTCCTTTCAAAAGAGGGGGAATTCACAAGTTTTTTTCACAAATATTAGGCCATTGTAGAGAGCACCTAAGAACATAGTTTTTAGTATGTAACAAAGATTATAGAGTTAAAACTTAGGAAAATAAAATTAAATGTAGTAATACATAGACTAGTCTTAGTTTTTATTAAAAACAAAACTTTTGGACAGTAGTGCAATACACTACTAGGAGCATAGTGATATATAGTCTAACCACTTCAATATTATCTAGTATCCTCAAAAATTAAAAAAATATGAAATTAATAGAAAGGAGTAGAAGGCAAAATTTAGATAAACATAGTCTCAGTCATAGATTATCAGATATGCTCAATATATATTTAATTTTTACTTAGAGTTACACATGTTTTTTTAGACTAGGGGCATCATGCATGGTATGATCACTGATATTTCAATTTTACATATACATAGACAATATTACTATAAATAAATATAGAATCTATATGCACATATACCAAAATTGGGTGCATGTGTATGACATATTGTTTCCATATGCTTAGTTTTGCACCAGTTCTCTCATATGGAATGAAAACTTCATTTCATTCTCCATGTTGTATACTTAAAACACCATATTAAATAGAATTACACCAAATTAATTCTTAATTTTGATTATAGTAGTTTTAATTCTTGAGTTGTTTTATAATTAAAAGTTCTTGAGTGGACCAGAGTAATAATTTACAAATTATTGACACCACACACTATTAGTTTTAGATTCTTATACTACACGTAGGTAGGCAATGATGGAGTCATGACCTACTTGAGTTATTAATCTACCTACATAAGAGGGTTGTACAATTAATCAATAAAATCCAAGTTATTAATATATTATGATCCACAGATAAGGGTTGGTCAATGATGGAATGAAGGCCAACTTGAGTTCTTGAGGCACACACACATGAGGATTATGTAAGCTATCAACACAATCCAATATATTCACCATTTGATCACCATATACATGAACACATAGGATTCATCTAGGTTTTTTCATTAATTCACATACATAGTGAGGTCTATTCATTTAATTCCTTTCTCTCTCTCACACACATCTCTTTACTTAGTTTTATCTTTACTTTTGATATTTCTTATGTATGGTTTGATTCATATATGTTTCATTTATTGTTAGGGTGTGGAGCTAAAATCTTCACCAAGGAGCACACTTTAATAGGTTTGGGTCTACACAGTCACCGACGGCGGTCAGGAGCAACCGACATTGGTCAGGGGTAGTTGCAGAGACATCGGCGTCGGCAGTTGGTCAGCCGACGGTGGTCACAGGCAAGCAGCAAGAACCGGCGTCGGTTACCTGTGCGTCCAGAATGCTATTTCCAAGGACAGAAGCGAGTGTTTGCATGATAAGTTTAAGTTGTAGTCTTAAGCTCACATCTCTATTATTAGTAATATTATTTTTAGAGCCCTTGTTCAAGAGGCTTAACTATTGGTTGTAAGTGCATGCTCAAGTTTCCTAATTCTATATGTAGAATTAGATCTTCTTAGCTTTGTGTGAAGTATTGTAGTAGTTCATTGTATGTGAATGTTGAAGAACAATACAGAATCGAATCAATCTAGGTTTGTTGGAGTTGATTGTTCTTGAGAGAGAGAGCTCTTGAGGAATAGAGATCTAGTGAGAGATCTATACATATATGAGAGGTGTGGAAGAAAGAAGTTTCTTCAATTGTATTCATTTTGTACAGAGTTTGTTAATACAAGTTTTTAGGGTGGTTTCTTGTATCTCTTGTTCTTGCCATTTATTTGATTCTAGTTACTTGCCTATCTGATTTAATTCCGCATTTATTGCTTTCACAAGTGTAATCTATTGTTGGTTGATCCCCAACAAGTGATATCAGAGCTCAGGTTCACTAACAGGTAGTTCAGATCTGTGTAGTGTGTATTGATTACAGGTTGCTCACAGGAGTTTCTACAGGGATTTCTATTTGAGTGGGAGAAGCAATGGCAGATGAAAGTAAACTGAGAATGGAAAAGTTTAATGGCAAAAATTAACAACATTGGAGAATGCAGATAGAGGATTATCTGTATCAGAAAGATCTCTACTTACCATTAGGTGGGGTTGCAAAGAAGCCCAAAGACATGGAGGATGAAGAATGGGAAGTTCTTGACAGAAAGGCTCTGGGGTCTATAAGACTGAGTCTAGCATCCACTGTGATATCTAATTTATCACAGGCAAAGTCTATGGTAGAGTTGATGACTACATTAGCAAATTTGTATGAAAAACCCTCAGCTTCTAATAAGGTATATCTTATGAAGCAGTTATTTAATTTGCATATGAATGAAGGTGGATCTGTTTCTAATCATCTGAATGATTTCAATGGAATTATGAATCAATTAAGTTCAGTCAATATAGTGTTTGATGATGAAATAAAAGCTCTTTTAATATTATGTTCTTTGCCTGAAAGCTGGCATGGCCTAGTAATGGCAGTAAGTAATACTGCATCTGTAACAAATATTTTGAAAGTAGAGGAAGTTGTTAGTGTTATCTTGAATGAGGAAATACATAGGAAAAGCACAAAAGAGACATCTACGAGTGCTTTAAGTTTTGAGAGCAGGGGGAGGCAGAAAGATAAGAGCAAGAGGAGATCAAGATCTAAGTCTAAGGTGAGAGGAAGATCCAAATCCAGGAATGGCAGGAAGCCACAATGCTGGAATTGTGGAAAGATTGGGCACATAAGCAGAGATTGCTGGTCAAAGCCTAAGGAGGACAATCAACACGAAGGAAAGGAAGAAGCCAAGGTTATAGGTATTGCACAAGATGCTTTAATATTCTCTCTACATAATAATATAGCATCTTGGGTGTTATATTCTGGTGCATCTTTTCATGCTACCCCTAACAGGGAATATTTTAGTGACTATATCCATGGAGATTTTGGAATAGTGTATCTAGGGGATGATGAGCCCTGTAAAATAATTGGCAAAGGTAAAGTGCAGTTGAAGATGCAGAATAGCAACACATGGGTGTTGAGAGATGTGATGCATGTTCCTAGCTTGAAGAGAAATTTGATTTCTACAAGAAAGTTAGGGGATGAGGGTTGTATAGTAACTCTCACAGCAGAATCTTAGAAGGTGACCAAGGGTGCACTCGTTATGGATAGAGTTAAGAGAGAAGGTACTCTCTATTTGTGTAATTGTGTTACTAACAAATCTCCTTTTGTATTATCTACTTCAGATGTGGATGCTAAACTGTGGCACTCAAGACTTGGCCACATGAGTGAGAAGGGGATGTCAATTCTTAAGTCCAAAGGTATGCTTTCAGATTATGCTTTTAGATTTAAAAGGCATAGATCTAGAGTTTTGTGAGCATTGTGTATTTGGAAAATAGAAAAGGGTTAGTTTTCTCAAGACCGGGTCTACTAAGAAGAGGCATAAGCTATAGCTTGTTCACACAGATGTGTGGGGACTAGCTCAGGTTGCTTCCATTGGAGGATCACAGTACTATGTAGCTTTCATAGATGATGCCACAAGGAAGGTATGGATCTATTGTATTAGGAGAAAATCTGATGTATTTGAGACTTTTAAGATTTGGAAAGCTATGGTTGAGAATGAAACAGGTAAAATATTGAATTGCCTAAGATCTGACAATGGCGGTGAGTTTTACAGCTATAAGTTCAAAGATTATTGTTATATGCACAAAATTTGTAGGCAAAGGATGGTTCCAAGAACACCTCAGCAGAATGGAATTGCTGAAAGGATGAACAGGACAATAATGGAGCGTGCAAGATGCATGAAATTGCATGCCAGTTTGCCTTTATAGTTTTGGGCACAAGCTGTTGACACTGTAGTATACCTAATTAATAGAGGACCCTCTACAACTCTAGATGGTGGTATTCCAGAAGAGGCATGGACAGGTAAAAAGGTAGATCTCTCATATCTCAAAGTTTTTGGTTGTGAAGCCTTTGTGCACATAGATAAAGAAAATAGAAAGAAGCTTGATGCTAAGTCTATGAGGTGCATGTTTATTGGCTATGGCTCAGATGATTTTGGTTACAGATTGTGGAATCTAGAAACTAACAAGGTAATTAGGAGCCGTGATGTTGTTTTCAATGAAAGAGTGATGTATTGTGATCAGCTAAGGAAGCTGAATCAATCTGGGCAGAGCAATGGTGAATTGGACGAGGTGAAGGTCCAATATGAGCTCATGGAAAAAAGAAATAATCACTTGCAAGAAAACACAGAGACTGACATCGGCAGAGTAGGAACCGGCGTTGGCAGTACAGAGACTGGCATCGGCCATACAGAGACTGACATCAGTAGGATAGGCACTGATGCCGGTCAGGCAGAACCGACGTTGGCCAGTAACAGGTCTGGAGGTGACCGAGGTCGGTTACTGTCAGAGAATTTAGGTGGACAGCGTGTTTTGAATGAGTCTCAGACACCCATCAGGAGGTCAGAAAGGGTGAGTAAGCCTCCAATTAGATATTTTCCTTCTTTATTTTATTTATTACTAACTGATGGTGGAAAACCAGAGAGTTTTGAAGAAGCAATATAGGTAGAGTCCAAGAGTCAGTGGGAGCGTGGCATGGTTGAAGAGATGGAGTCCTTAAGAGAGAACCAAACATGGGTTTTGGTTGAATTGCCAGCAGGTAAGAGGACACTGAAGAACAAATGGACCTATAGGTTGAAAGAAGGTGAGAATGGACAGATGAGATATAAGGCCAGATTGGTGGTAAAAGGATTTGCACAAAAGCCAGGTATTGACTTTGGCGAGATTTTTTCTCCTATTGTTAAAATGACTTCTATAAGGGTTGTATTGTCTTTGGTTGCTTTTGAGGATTTGCATCTTGAGCAGCTAGATGTTAAGACATCGTTTCTTCATGGAGATTTGGATGAGGAAATTTATATGGAACAGCTGGAAGGTTTTGAGGTCAAGGATAAGGAGAAGTTTGTGTGTAGATTGAAGAAAAGCTTGTATGGCCTCAAGCAAGCTCCTAGGCAATGGTACTTAAAATTTGATAGGTTTATGACTGAGTATGGCTACAGTAGGTGTCAATCTGACCATTATGTGTATTTCAAGAGATTTGATAACAGTAGATATATTATTCTATTGTTGTATGTAGATGATATGCTGGTTGCAGGATCACACATGCAGGATATCTCTGAGCTTAAGGTGAAATTAGCTCAAACGTTTGCTATGAAGGATTTGGGAGCAGCAAAGAAAATCCTTGGCATGAACATTAAGAGAGATAGGAAAAATCATAGGTTGATATTGTCTCAAGAAGATTATGTGGACAAGGAGTTGAAACGGTTCAATATGCAGGATGCTAAACCGATAAGCACACCTTTGACTGGACATTTTAAGTTGAGTAAAGAATAATGTCCTAATTCATATGATGAGGTAGAGTACATGAGTAAGGTTCCATATTCTTCTGCAGTAGGGAGTTTGATGTATGCAATGGTATGTACTAGACCGGATATTGCCCTAGCAGTGGGAGTGGTAAGTAAGTATATGGCCAATCCAGGTAAGGAACATTGGAAAGTAGTTCAGTGGATCCTTAGATATCTGAGAGGAACCAGTAGTAGGTACTTGTGCTATGGAGGTTCAGATACTTCTCTACATGGTTATGTAGATTTAGATATGGCAGGTGATTTGGATGGCAGGAGGAGCACTACAGGTTATGTTTTCACTATAGGTGGAACAATAGTTAGCTGGATATCTAAGTTACAAAAGGTTATTGCCTTGTCAACTACAGAAGCAGAGTATATTGCAGCCACAGAGGCTAGCAAAGAGATGATATGGATGACACGGTTCATGGATGAGCTTGGTAGGGAGCATGAGAGTTGCAGATTGTATAGTGACAGTCAGAGTGCAATCCATTTGGCGAAGAATTCAGCCTTTCATTCAAGAACAAAGCACATACAACTAAGGTATCACTTCATACAACAGGTATTGGAAGATGGTGAGTTGAAGCTGGAGAAGATCCATACAGATAGGAATCTTACTGATATGTTAACCAAGCCAGTTACAAAGGAGAAGTTGAATCTTCATTCAACTTCTATTGGTCTTCATGATTGAGTTGAAGATGGAGGAGCTAGAAGATATTGTTGTACAGGTACTGGTGCAGCTATTTATCTCCAAGTGGGAGATTGTTAGGGTGTGGAGCTAAAAGCTTCACCAAGGAGCACACTTTAACAGGTTCGGGTCTACACAATCACCAGCATCAGTCAGGAGCAACCGACGTTGGTCAGGTGTAGTTGTAGAGATGCCAGCGTCGGCAGTGGTCAGTCGATAGCGGTCACAGGCAAGTAGCAGGAACCAACGTCGGTTACCTGTGCGTCTAGAATGCTATTTCCAAGGATAGAAGTGAGTGTTTGCATGATAAGTTTAAGTTGTAGTCTTAAGCTCGCATCTCTATTATTAGTAATATTATTTTTAGAGCCCTTGTTCAAGAGGCTTAACTATTGGTTGTAAGTGCATGCTCAAGTTTCCTAATTCTATATGTAGAATTAGATCTTCTTAGCTTTGTGTGAAGTATTGTAGTAGTTCATTGTATGTGAATTTGAAGAATAATACAGAATTGAATCAATCTAGGTTTGTTGGAGTTGATTATTCTTGAGAGAGAGAGCTCTTGAGGAATAGAGATCTAGTGAGAGATTTATACATCTAGGAGAGGTGTGGAAGAAAGAATTTTCTTCAATTGTATTCCTTTTGTAAAGAGTTTGTTAATACAAGTTTTTAGGGTGGTTTCTTGTATCTCTTGTTCTTGCCATTTATTTGATTCTAGTTACTTGCCTATCTGATTTAATTCTGTGTTTATTGCTTTCACAAGTGTAATATATTGTTGGTTGATCCCCAACATTTATAGGACACAAAATGTATCACATTTTATAGACTTAGATCCACATTCATGCGATTTGTCTCATAGGTAAGTCTAAGTATGTTTTTATTTCCTTTATCCTAATCATTTTGCTTTTGTGCATTTATATAATAATGGGGGGGGGAATGTAGTCATATATAATTTAATTTTAATTCAATAAGTGTCACTTGAGACCACCCTATTGTTAGCTTATCCCTAGACCTATCTGAGGGCCTCTTTTGATCATTTTCTAATTTTTATGCATGTCTAGCTTATGCCCAAATATACCAAGATCCACATTGAGGCATAACCTAGGCATCTACGATCCTTTTCACATGTGTTAATCACCTAGATAATAACATAACCCCATTAGTCTATACTATAGTGAGATATTATAAAATGGGGCAATTTTATTTAACCTTAGCTTCCCTTACCCCTAACATATATATTTCCACTTTTTGAAGCATATTAGGGTTGGCCTAGACTCATTTCATGTCTCAACATGTATCATAACACTATATAAAGACTAATCTCTTTTATTTAGTACATAGATGGAAAATCTCATAAACAAGATAAAAAATAATTATGAAAATTAAGGTTATTAATCCTTATTTACCCCTATTTCTACATACATCCATTTATAATAGACAAATGCTTAGCTTTACTCAAGTTTTCAGTCTTAATTCATTCTCAAAGCATTCAAATTGGCATTGATACTTAGACATACTAGTATCACTCTAACTTGAACTAGCCCTCATATTGGGAGAATTACATCGATATTATTCCCCTTTCAAGGTAATGGTATGTAGGAAGTGCTCAGCACATGGTGTGTTGAGGTCATTCTTAACCTACCCTACTAACACCACCCTCCTTCCACTTGTGTTCATAAAAAACCTATCAAGTATGGAGGATTAGGGTTTCATAGTGAAATTGGTTAAATAAAAAAATAGATGATGATATAGGTATTAGTGATATAGGCATAGGCTTCCCAAAGTAGAGTGAAATTCTTCCCAAAATTTCACTACTTCAGCTATACATGGTCATTATCACTACACATAAGGTCTATAATGCAATGTGCTACTGGAAAGAGGGCTAAACTATTATTAAAAGAGGGTTTTCACACATTTTATCTACTAATGACACTCTACCCTAATCCTACATAGCTTCCCATCCCTCCACTTTACTATCTCAATCATATTTTCTAACAAAGTACACCTTTTATAATTCATTACTATTTATATAATATTCAAATAAATTAGTTATTTTACAAATCAATGGACGTTGATACTATAGTATTTTATTCCCTAACTTATTACTAAGTCAGTTATCAACCTAGGGTTAAAACACATAATCCTAAAAAAGATAAATCAGATGTACTCTTTTAAAAACTCCCACCAAGTCAAGTTTTCCTTCAAGATAATATTGGCCTTATATTGCTTCATGGATGACCCAAAACACATAGTTCTCAACAACATCTGAACTACGATATTTTTAATTTTAGATAAGGTTGATTCATATATCCAGAGTTTTTCTTGGGTGATGAATACTGTGTGGGAGGGGAATTATTAATTGTTCATTGGTAAGGATGGATATAAGTTCATAAATCACATCAACACTTGATAACAAAGATAGATAAAGTTTTATTATAGGTTAAGTTGATGATAGGGTCATGTGATTCATGTCAACATATTTTGGTTTTTTCACTCATCTCAATAATCTTCTTTAAATCCTTAATATGTTGCACATATGTTTGGGATATAAGTGGCATGATCTCAGAAGTGAGAATCAAAGATCAATAAAGAGATTTGAGATTTAAATATAGGAAGTTCACAAGGAGATCAATGAAGCATGTTTGATCAAGTTGTGTGAGGACACGAGATGAAGACACGTGTCTATAATATTTTCATTACAAAGTGACTATTGGCATTTGAATTAGCAAAGGGAAAAAGTAGTCTGTAGTATTTTGATAATATCTTTTGATCTAGGAATAATTTCTTGTTCATGTAATAGGAAAAATTTTAAAGGATTCCAAGGTGCATCTAAATACATTGGTTATAAATTTTAAATGTTTTTACAATCAAATATATTTATCTCCAAAGTTAAATGTGTGTTTGACCATGTTCTAAAAGTGACTTGAGAAGGATAATTGAGTTATTCTTGATAGTGTCTTGATGTTTCAAGAATAAATAACCATTGAAGAATGTTTTATACTCCATGAATACTATTTATATGTATTTTTAAGGTTTTACCAATTGATCTTCAGTGTGAACAATGGTTTAAAAGTTGACTATGTTTATTGAATGCATTCGCAGATTGAGTGACCACTTTACAATAGTGTGTTGAAGAATTTCTAAGCACAATTGAAGAAAAAATTAGTATGGATATGTTTTATAAATATTTAAGGATTATGATAAAGTATTGGATGTCATGATATGCCCTTTATTAGATATGTAGAGTCAAAATAGCTTGACTATATCTTGAATGTATATGATCAGTCTAAGTGGTCATTTTGAGAGAGTTTATTTGAGTGCTTAGAGCCTATGTTGGACTGTATAAGGTACATAGAGGTGTTATATATATTCTAAAGGATTAACCCATGTGATATAATATTATGGATATGTGAAATACTTAAGTGTTTGCTTCAAAATTTTGAGACTATGCTTTTTATGTTTGAAGGACTAAAGAGTGAGGAGACATAATTGGCAAGTTCAAGTGTTGATTTGGTGTTCCAAGTGGCATGGATCCATGAGGGAGTTAGAAAGGGTCTATTGGAGACATTTTTGATGTGTTAAAATCATTTGTAAAGGATGAAGGTGGTTCAATTAGTCTCACATGTGACATGTGAGTTTGAAGGCCTAATTATTTTAGGTCTCACAAAGATGTAATGGTGGTTTGGGGATAACGAGGTATTGGCCAACCTAAAGAGTTTTTGTTTATTAAATGTAAAATTTATAAGGACCTATTTAAAAGGTAGATCAAAATTTTAAATCATATTGGTTGAAAAAGATGGGTTAACGAAAGAGAGTGGTATAAATACAAGGTCTAATTGGACTAATTATGCTAGTTGAAGAAGTGTAGATTCAAGTGAGGGAGGGAAACTTTAAAGATAAGGTACATGCCATTGAGGAACAATAAATGGAAAAAAGGATCAATCATGCTTGTCTAATAAAGTTATGTGGGAGGAAACATAGGTGATTGGACCTAATGAGCCTAGAAGAGGCAATTTGAGCAAGTTAGTCCTAGAGGTAACTTGAGAGAGATTGGTGGTAAAGAGTGAAAATAAAGGTGGTCATCATTAGTTGAAGAAAAACAATAGGTGTTTAAGATGATCTATTCAAGGTATCTATGTGGGTGCTTGGTTTCCTATGGGGTTGGTTCTTCCTTATTAGGTAAAGCTTGCTAAAGGTCTAGTTGTTGTGGGTGGTCAAGTAGATAGGGGTGGTATCTCCTTGTGGAATTAGTGTCTCACTAAACAAAGGGATGGGTGTTCCTTGATTAGTTGGAGCTGGTCTAAATATTAGATCTTGTTGTATAGGACTATATTCCATATTTTAGGGTTCAATCAATTTTATCCTCCATGAGGGTTTCCCACATATATGATGTGTTCACATGATGTATGATCTTATGTATGCTTTGGATGTATTTGATTTAATGTTTATGTTGCTTAATAAATTTTATGTATGCTAAATGTTTAAGAGTTTGGAATTAAATTTGATTATCTTGCATCATTGATTCACACCCATTCTTAGTGATTGTACCTCTAACAATTGGTATTAGAGTAGGAACTTTTTTTCAAGTTTAACCACTTGAAGGTGATCCAAGGTAAAATATGGCTAAACAATTAAGGAAATAGAATCAAGAGTTGAAGGCTCAAGTGGAGGATATTTGTACATGTCTAAATTTAAGTGAAGAAAAGTGAAATCAACTTAAGGTACATTTTTAGAAGTACAAAGTTAAGTTGAGTGAGTATGATCAAATTAAGATCATAACCTCAAGGTATAAGGATATTAATAATGAGTACACCAAGCTCAATAAGGAGCTAGAATCCTTGAAGACAAGATCAAGATAAAAATATTATAAAGAGAAGATAAACATTCTTGGGGATCAATTAAGGGTTACAAAGACAAATTTGAGTTCAAAAAAGGAATAATACATACATCTGAAGACTCAATTAGAAGAGATAATTGCCAATTTGAGTTCAAATCAAGGTGAAAATGATGAGTTGAAGTTCAATCTTGATTCTATATAGATTATTTAAGAACAAGCATGTATATTGAAGGATGACATGAATAAATAAGATAAGAGGGATAAGGAGACCATTAAATATCTTAGAATTTAGTTATAGGCTTCAAGTTCAAGTATGAGAGCTAAAGAGGATGAGAGTGTTCAATTGAAGACCAATCTAGATTCATTGAAGGATGAAAATGAGAAATTTATTGTCAAGGTAAACAAGACTGACAAAGAGAAAGAGAGGTCAACTCAAGACAATAAGGATGCAAGAACCAAGAGTAACATGAGAATACCTATTAGGAAACCAAAAACTATAAGGTATGAAAATTCATTCCATGGTAAATACTATGCATGTAATCTTTTTGGTAATAAGGTAAGAAACTATAAAAGGAAGAGAAAGTAGTCAATTAAAGGTTATCGATAATGTATTCTACTATAATTGTCATGACATGGGACATATTACTATACTCTACCCTAGAATGTATGAGAAAAAATAACCTAGATATGGAGACCTAAGATAGTCAAGCTTGAGTATAATGAACCTAAGAAACAATATGTTATTTGTTTCTATTATCATCAAGTTGGCCATATTGATAGATATTGTATAAGCAATATCTCAAGTCATATAAATGTGCATGGACATCCTAGTTTGCTCAAAGATCAATCCTTGGAATGGAATCATATGGAAGTGAGTACCAAGAAAACAAATTTAATTGAGCTGAAAGATCTATGTGGACTTCTTCCTAAAGAAAAAGAGGAATCAGATATGAAGAAGGGTTAGGATTGCCAAGAGAATGTGTCATCTTTCTAGATACAAAATGAGAATCAAAATTAAGTTCGATTCAATCTCAAAGAAAAGACTAAAGTGCCAATTAAGAATAGTTCTAAGGTGTGTATGAATATAAGTAAACATCTTGCTATTGTTGAGCATGTTTAATGAAAATATCATTAGTTGTCAATGCTTAGTGATGAGTTTATTTCTTCAATTGAAAATTTATGTCAATCTCCATATATTATCAATCTAATCTTAGAATAAAAGGATAATATTTTAGTTGATGAGCATGTTACTTCTCTTAATCCTAAGAAGAAGAAGAAGAAGAAGAAGAAGAAGAAGAAGAAGAAGAAGAAGAACTATTGGTATCAGATGAAAGAGGAGGATAAGGAATATGAGGAGTTGTGGGAAAGTCCTAGTTTCACATTTTTCTAATACATTATGGTTTAGGGTGTCCCTAACCAAGATTCAAAGAGACACTTGACAAGCAAGAGGAAGTATGGTGGATGCCAATTGAGCTTTGGTTGATGTTTCAAGACAAGAAAGATCTTTTGAAAATATACGTAGCTAAGGGGAGAATTGAGTTTTATTAATCTACTCTAAAGTGTTGTGTTTGAATGATTTATAAGATATATTCAGGGATAGTGATTCTAAATTCAAATTTTTGGTCAAATCTTTGAAGGATGGCCTAGTTGGTCAAAATGGTGAAGCATGAAGCTATGTGTGCAAGATATATAGGCAAGAAATGAAGATCTTGAGGTATCTAATCAAGGATGGTGAGTTGTTAAAATATTTTTTTGCATAGAAAGGTCTCATATCTCTATAAATGTCAAGTTAAGTATGCCATGGAGGTCATAATTTTTTGAAGATAAGATGTTTCCACAAGAGGTTTTACTAAATTGTGGATAGTGTTGAAGAATTGCTGGTAGACCTATCTCATTAAGAAGACTTGTTAAAGATGTCATGATTTGGGTGAAGCATGGAGTTAGGAGGAGCTAAATCAGATAGTTTTAAAAGATTGAAGAAGATGTACATGATATGGGGGGAAATATGTTAAGATGATTTAGTCATGATAGAAGTGTGAAAATGTCTACTAAAGTTGTGAATTCAAGAAGATTGATATGATGACTTGATCAAGCCAATTCATATGTTTTGACAAGGTATTAAATCTTCATGCATAAATAAAGAAAGATTATGAGTTCTATAGGTAGATATATCTAAGGATTAGATCAGCACAAGTTCAAATTGGTGTATGTCAAAGAATAGATGACATGAGATGGAGCTTGATGTTAGGAGGATATTTTTAAGCTCTATGAGTAGTTTGTTAGGTCCAAGGATCAGACAAATTCAAGTTCAGATTGATGTATGTCAAAAGGAGAGAAATTTATTCATATGATTTAAATTATATATCTTGATCATCTTAAATAGTATTTCTATGCACACATGATGTTGAGGAATGATTATTGGCAAGTTGTGGAAGAGACCCTTTTATCATTAATGTCAAAGGGGGATAAAGATCAAAATGAAAGAGTTCAAATGAGTAAGAAGTCATTATGAGGGTGTTTTGCCATCAATGATAAATGGGGAGATTTTTGAGTATGGTCATTAATGTTAGGTTGTCATTGATGTCAAAGAGAGCATGATTCATAATGAATTAATGATAAAGTGATCAGATTGATGGTTTGGAGAGTGTTTGCCTAGTTAAATAAATAATAAATGATATTGATGGTATGGTAATGTTGTAAAGACACTATGGGATATTATGAGTGCTTAGAGTGCTTATGGAAGTGAACATATTTAATCAGAATAGTCATATAAATGTCAAATATCAAGTAGTCATCTTGACATATAAGGCTGAGTAAGCAGTTTAATGATGTCATATTCCACACATGTGAAGGTTTAAATAGTAGTTTGAAACATGGATGGATTCTCCTATGAGAGGTGATCATGTGGTTAAAATATTAGGTATAGACATGAAGCATAGAAATTTTTATTAAGGTACAAATTTGGCTTCTCAGATAGAGTTCGCTAAGTTCCCATAGCCAAATTTTCAATATCAAAGATCTATGGTGAGAATTTAATTAGATCATAAATCTAATAGAGAGCATTTAATCTAACTAGATAATGATCTAATGGAACATGTGATATTTTTAGTATTGATATAATGGTTCATATTTATTCAATATGTCAAAGGATGCTTTGAAGGCATTTGGGGATGCCAAGTGGTGAAAGATCATTTGAGGAGTGATTGTAGTGTGTGCAGAAGGCACGTGGGACTGCTAAGTGGCATGATATCAGAAGTGAGAATTAAAGATGAATGATAAGATTTTATATTTAAATATATGAATATCACAAGGAGGTATATGTATTTAATTTTATCAAGTTATGTGAGGACACAATATGAAGACACATGTCTGTAATATTTGCATTACACAGTGACTGTTGGCATTTGAATTAGTAAAGGGAAAAAGTAGTCTACAGTATTTTGATAATATATTTTCATCTAGGATAAATTTATTATTGGTGTAAAATGAAAAAATATAATGGATTACAAGGCTTATCCATAGACATTGGTTATAATTTTTTAATGTTTGTACAATCAAATATATTAAGCTCCAAAGTTAACTATGTGTTTGACCATGTTTTGTAAGTGACCTGAGAAGGATAATTGAGTTATTTTTGATAGTGTCTTGATGTTTCAAGATGAAATAAATTTTGGAGAGTTTTTTAGACTCCATGAGGGCTATCTATATGGATTTTGGAGGTTTGATCAATCCATGTTTAGTTTGAATAAAGTCTTAAAAGTTGATTGTGTTTGTTGAATGCACTGGCAGATTGAGTGAACACTTTATAAAAGTGTGTTAAAGAGTTATGAGAAAAATTAAAGAAGAAAATGAGTATGGATATATTTTATGAGTATCTAAGTCTTATGATAATGTATTTTATGTCATGATATTACCCTGATTAGACATGGAGAGTTAAAATAACTTGACTATATTTTGACTATTTATGACCAGTCTAAGTGGTTATTTTGAGAGAGTTGATTTGAGTCCTTAGAGAATTTGTTAGAATGTATAAGGAAAATGGAGGTGTTATATAGGGCCTAAAGGTTTCACCCATGTGATATAATAATATGGTTACGTGAAAGACTTGAATGTTTTTCTCAGAAGTTTGAGACTATGTTTTCTATATTTGAAGGCCTAAAGTGTGAGGAGACCTAATTGGTAGGTTCAAGTTTTGAGTTGGTGTTCCAAGTGGTATGGAAATATGAGGAAGTGATAAAGGGTATATTGGAAATTAGTTTTATGTGTTAAAATAATTGATAAAGGATGAAGGTGGTCCAAGTAGTCTCATATGTGATATGTGAGTTTTAAGGCTTAATGATTTTAGGTCTCACTAAGACCTAATGGTGGTTTATGGCTAATGAGGTATTAGAAAACTTAAGGAGTGTGTGGTTATTAAATTTAATGTGTATAAGGACCTATTTGAAAGGTATATCAAAATTTTAAAGTATCTTGGCTGACCAAGATAGGTTAAAGGAAGAGAGTGGTATAAGTACTAGGTCCAATTGGACTAATTGTGCTAGTTGCAAAAAAGTAGATTCAAGCAAAGGAAGGAGCCTTTGAAGGTAAATGTTATTGAGGATAAATAGAATCAATTTTATGTAAAAGGACACATAGGTCATTGAACCTAATGATCCTAAAAGAGGATGTTTGAGCAAGTTAGTCTGAGAAGCAGCTTGACATATATTGGAGGTGGCAAGTGAAGACAAAGGTGGTCATCATTAGTTGAAGAGAAACAAAAAGTGTTTAAGATGATCTGTTTAAGGTATCTAGGTGGGTTCTTGGTTTCTTATTGGGTTTTTGAGACACTAATCACATAAGGAATGACTACCCCTTTGATGTATGCTGAATGTTTAAGAGTTGGGAATTGAATTGGATCATCTTGTATCATTGATTTATCCCCATCAAAATGAGTGTACCTATAATAGGTATCATTTTAACTAATGAATCATTAAATAAATTAATTTTAATTAAATTTACATCATCATATTATATGTTTTAAATGACAAAATATCTTATCTCGCTTTTATGTCTTTGAAGTGATATTTATTCCTAAATATTTTATAAGATTATAATGAAATGTTAGGTTAAATTGATTTCATTCAATTTCATAAAATGATAGTGATGCAAATTATATGTTATAATGAAAATTGGTGTACAAATTTTCCCTAAGGTGTACTAAGATGAAACCTTTGAAAAGGAGTGAAACACTTAAGTGGAGGAAATCCATAATCTTTTACATGTCAACCAAGGCTATATTCAAGATTTATGAATTGAGTTTGATATTGATGTTACTAAATTGTAACTCATTTATATTAACTTAATTGGGAGGGGAACTATATATATTTTCAAGGGAAACATATTTTGTGGGGATTATTAAATATTAAGTTGCATTTGGATTGGTATGTGTATATAATATATGTTAACCTTTATTTGAAAGTACACATATAAATGATTTTAAGAACACAATTTTACATATTTTATGATGGATTTTACTTATTTAAAATGTTTTAATCTACATGTTTTTGAGATTAACATATTCATTAAATGTTATTTAGATTGGAATATGCCAATAGTGACTTATTGGATTATAAAGGTTGGCTTGTCTTTCTTTGTGTACTAAAAAAAATGAGCTAAGTCATCCATATATTAAATATTGAAGCATGTGAACTTACCCTAATTTATTGGTTATATTAAAAGGTTTTAAAGGAGTGTTGAAAATACTAAAAATTTGAGAAACTATGTTACTTAAAGTACAGTGTAATCCATTGGATTTTGTTTAATGTCGTGAGTCCTCATGGAGAGTGAAAAGAACCAATATACATGGGATGTTTTTAAATTTGTATTCTCAAAGGAGTAAAATTTATTATAATATAAGGTTTTCCCTACTCAAATTTTATACTCTTAACATATGTTTTTAATAATATACAAGGCACATGACCACCATTTGAACAATGAAATTGCTAACTATGAATTTTTGGAGTTATGACTAAACATAGAAAAAATATTTTTAGGAGTTGATGATTGTCTCTTGAATAAAGCGTCTTTTTGTACATAATTACTTTTCTTCTACATAAATTTTTTCCATAGTTCATGTTATGATTGTATGATAACTGTGTGTGTAAACCTAAGAATTTCCAAGTAATTATGAAATGTAATCTCATGGAATGTGATTATTAGAGGATTTGTATAAAATGGTTTTATGATAAATTATGTGATTTTTTTAATAAAATACATCAATCAAGTGTAAAACCAAACTTTTTAAATAAAATGCATTAAGAAAGTGTAAAACTAAACTTAGTGATCTTTTCCAATATCCTCCAAAAGTGTGCCAAGATATAAAATTTAGAAAAATGGATGGATATTTATCTAATATTATTGAAAAAACAATTTTTAATGATGTATTTGTGACTGGACTGACAAACATATACATAAAATGTATAAACATGTTGAAGGCTAGTGAATTCCTTCACAAAATACTTCAATGTAAAGTGCTCTCACAAATCCAATCATTGTTGAGATGCGTGAAATGACCTTATTGATAAATATTTTGATATTTTTAAATAAATGAAGCTAGTACATGAAAGCTAAACCCAAAAATATTTTCCACTATTCTATCACCCCAAATAAGAGATTTGGGATAGGCTATAAAGATCTATAAAATTATAGCTCAAAATTGATTCTTGTAAAGGTTTTTAATTTTGATGTCTTTGATAGGATGTATATGAAAAATTTGGATTCATCATGTTAAAATATGTATTATTCAACAATAATTCCAACTCATACAAAAATGGGAATTTTGGAAAAGTGTATAAAGATCCATAAAATATAATTATAAGTGATTTTTTGTCATATGCAGTTGTGAATGCCCTATTATACATGAATGCATAAAGTGGAAACATATAAAATGCACATGAATTGGTAGAAAAAATTCCTTCATTAAATGTATTTTAATTGAACATAATGATCAAATGAAATGCACAAAATGGTGTGTTTGACAAGGTATTAAGGATTTTCAAATAATTCCTCACTATAGTGTGGTTTCATGAATTGTAATGAATTTTAAATATAAAAAAAATGAGATTCTTGATAAATCATTCAAGTTTTTAAAGCATATTTAAATGGTAGATTTAAATTCAAACCCATCAACCATTTCAAAAATTAGTTATCTTTTTCCAAACTTGGAGCTTTTGGGAAAGGTATGAAAATATATCTAAAAAAAATTGAAGTAATATTTTTTTGGTTGTGGTTGTGATTTTCCTAACTTTTGAATGAATAATTTCATCATTTTATCTAATGTGCATTGAGTTAAATAAGTTTTTAAATATTTTACCATACACCAATGGAAAATTCATTCGATTGAATAATCTAGTAGAGAAGATGCACGAGACATGTTGAATTAGTTTAAATATGATCTAAATACTATAAATAGGTTTAGACATGTTTTAAATCATGTGTTAATTTTAGAAAATAATAAGGGTGCATAATCTAGGATGATTTAGAAGATCATGGACTTAGATGATGGATACACATAAGTATCACATGGGAAAATGTGAAATGGTGATGGGATGTTCATGGAGATTAATGAAATATGAATGATCAAGAAATGGGGATAATTTCACGTGCAATTGACTATCTAAAAATTGTAATTTGACATGAATATGAAGTCAACATAAAACATCAATGCATTTGAAATATGTATTTGAAATCAATGACATTGAACAAGCTCTGTGGATAACTAAAATTACTCCTTATAACATTATAACTCCTCATACATAATTAATGCCAATATAACATAAATATAAATAATTATTTTTAAAAAATGGTCACCTTGTATATAGGGTTAGTTGAATGAGGATCTATAGATTCCATGTATCAATTATTACATAAATACATATCCAACAATCCAAGATTTTAGTAATATTACTTGCATAAGAATGTATGAGATCACAAAGAATGGATGGGAGCACAGCAAAGGAATTAATTATTACAACAAAAACTTAAACTAAGCTAATATAAAGATAATTGAGATAAGAAAAAAAACAACAGAATGGATTGTTTTTAAAAATTATTAAGACAAGTTAAAAAGAAATAAATAATCAAGTAGAGTGTTTTTAAACATTTTGAATGTATAAATGGACTCAATTAAATCATATAGTTAATTTAATTATTTTTATTTTGATTAATATATTTGATAAAATGAGAAATAAATCCCTTCTTTTTTGAGTTCTTACAATGTCCCTTTTAACCCATATTTCCACTAATGGGGAACCTAATACCCATATATGAGCACAAATAAAAATCCATTAGAAGCTATACAATCAATAGAGGAAGAAGTAGGAAAATTTATTGCATGAGAGAGAATTATTTAAAAAATGGTATGTCAGAGATTTAGAATCTCCCCAATATTCAAAAAGTATTTCACAAAATTAAAATTCATAGTGGCTATTGACAGTGTTTATAATTATCCATTATATAATAAATTTAACACCACTTACCCCTCTCTTGTATGAGGTTAATAATGACTAGATTGAGGATAAAATATGAGAATATTAGATGATTATGGAGAAAAACAAATAATAGGCATTGAAAAAGATAATGGAGGAATCAACTATCTCCACAAGAAAAAGATAGATAACGACACATCCAATAGACAAAACTAAGGACCAAACAAAAAATAGATTGGGTAGCATAAGCTTTGAAAAAATAAAAATAATATTCAAACATTGAAATAAATAGAGGAAGAAACACCACAAAATAATATGGAATAGGAAAAGGAACTAGATGCAGAGAGAAGGAAATTAGAAACAATGCTACCTAGTAGGTCAAACAGATTCTTGAGGAGGAAAAGGTAGAGAAAGAGTTTAAAGAAAAAAAAAGAAAATGATAAAGAATACAATTAAGAAGAAGAAGAGGAAAAATAATAATAAGAGGAATCAAATAAAATTAATTAGGCATAAGAGAGGAAAATTAAATAAGAGGGGGAGCAAACAATTGAAAATAAAGAGGAGAAGAAAAAGGAGGAAAAAATAAAAGTAGAAGAAAAAGAGAAAATAACATATGAAAAGGAGAAAATAATAAAGGAGGAGGAAAAAAATAAATCAAAGGAAGATAAAAGAGGAGAATAAAAGCAATGAAGTGAAGGATAGGACATAAAAAGAATAAAATGAGACCAATGGAATATAGCCTAACATCCCTTTTGCAATCTCTTTAGAGATAGGGGTTACCAGCAAAGTATCACTTTAAAGTGCCATAGGAGAAATATGAACATTTTTTAGTAAAAATACTCCCTTGGATCATTTTAAATGGATAAAGGTATAATTGGCATGATATAAACATGTGATGTTTTTAACATTGGTTCTATATTTTCTTCAACATACTATAGAGAACAGATTGCAATAGCTCTATAAAATTTTACCCCAATAGAAAAGTAAATATTTGGAGACAAAATTATATATAACACCAAGGTATATTGGATTAAATGGTTTTTAAATTTATAAAAGTTCATCAAAATGTGTCTAACTTACTTAACCCATATTAGAAGTCAATACGATCTAGAGGAAACATCACCTATAAAGAGACAAATGGAATAAATTGTCGACAAGCTAATTAGGAATGTATGAGATACAATGGATAAAATATTAATAAAATAAGAGGATAGATAAGAATATGAGAATGAGGTATTGGGTCTAATATTAGAGGAGAATTAGGTAAAAATGACTAAATATAAAGATCAAGTATATAAATTATAGAAAGTATAGAACTTACTTTTCTTACTCAATTAGTTGGTGCCTATGGAATCAAGAAAATAATAAAAATTTGGAAGAGATAAAATGATAAATAAGAATTTATTCTACTAGTTTTATTACTAAAAAAACACTTATAAATATGAATGAGATAATTGGATAAGTCTACATCAAAAATATTAGCAAAAATAATATCAGGGTATACTTATTTATGAGGACATGTAAGACTGGGATTTTTTTGAATAACCAAATGGAGAATATTAAGATTAAAATATAAAATCATGAATTCTATCTTTAGATACAAGAGAAGTCACTATCCCCAAAAATGGTAATGATGGAAACAAAAGAGAAATTTGTGATAAATTACAAGATTATAGACACCAAAACCATACTTCTAAACTAGGAAAATTTATCTAAAGTAATGATGGACAAATATGAGAGTTATCCACCCAAGGATGGATGGTGCACATCATCAATTAATTTTATTATAGTAGGTTTTTTTATTCAACTATGATGTATCTTTTTGTTTACCTACCAAGATTATCATAAGTTTGTATTATGAACGAGATAAAAAAAAATCAAATTGGGAAATGTTGGAAGGATCTCTTAGTAGTTATGATCAACATAAAATTATTGTAGAACCTAAAAATCTACCACAACAACATATTACATCTCTAGGCTAATGGGTAAATGGATTATAACAAATTGGAAAACATTGTAAGGATCAAATATTTGTGATAAATTAAGGGATTGGATCCTTGTGATAAAGAAAGATGACCTACTTGAACATAAATCATGTCTTACACAAACATTACCATCGAGTTTTAGGGGTACCTATTCAATATTTATATCATAACATTGTAATATGATACATATAACATAGAGAGAGAGTTAAATTTTGATAAGCTAAGTGAGAAAATAAATTATAAATTATAGTAATACATTCAATATATTAGAGGAGAGTGAGAATAAATTTAAGAGTAATGAAATATAGAATAAAGAGATCTATAGAAATATAATAACTTTTATTATTATTTTTATACGTATAGAAAGAGTTATAATAGGAAATAATTATGTACTGATTACTATGATTAAGCACATATAATTATTATATTTTATGAATGCATAAGATAACTAATTCTATATAATACGAACCTCAAGGCCACAATAGTTTCAACTAAATTTTAACTTGGAATAAATAAACATATATAACCAAATTTATAGATTTTATGTCAATAAAGTATAACATTAAAAAAATTATTTATGCAATATAATTTCCATCAAATGCTTCTATATTCTCTTAAACCCTTATGATGAGTATTTTTGAATGAAAGTGCTCTTGTAATGGGCACCACCAAAACTTTTTGAACCACAGAGTATAGTTATATGTGTTTTTATGGAAATATGAATAAAACAAATTTCATCATTAATCAACTATTATTTTATTAAAATAATTAAAACCAAAAGGTAAATAAAATTATATATATCATACTTTAATCAATCTTTGTAAATGAAAAAATAAATAATGAAAAAATAATAAATGATAAGTTAAAATAAAAAAAATAAAAATAATCAAATAAAACATGTTAAAATACTATTATGATGTAGGATCGTCCAAGGTCTCTTTAAAAATTAAATCACTAAAAACAAAGTGCATCATTATTCCCATTATTTACTTCATTTTCTCCTTCCTTTGGTGTGTTTTGTTTGGAAGAAAGTTGTCTCATTTTACATTTTGGGTTGTCGTTTTAATTTATAGAGTTCTTCAATGACATCATATTGTGAATTCATCACTCATATTCCATTGAGTGCCTTACCAAAGTTGATCATGATATGTATTGTTTTAAGTGACTCTAAAAATACAAAGATAATGGGGACTGAGTTACCTTTAATGGTTTAGGTATGAATTAAGCCCTGTTGCAATGCTAATACTCTATGAAGAGACAAATTTGGACCTCATATATATTAAGACCTTATACAATGTTATGAGGAACATAGTTACCAATGAAATATATACATCTGATCATTAGTCAATCTTATGCTAATTGTGAAACCTCAAGTGAGACATGCTTTATTAAATCAAGATCAATTATCTTTGGCAAATTCCTTACTTAGTTTAGTGTTACTAGTATGTAAAAGTATGACTAGATAATTTGATTGGAATTTAAATTAATAGTGGTGAGTGGTGAGATAAGAATTAATAAGAATTGAAATGGAATGAGTTTTCATTCAAATTTATTCAGCTTTATGTAACCTGATATGGTGTATACTACTATATTTCCTAGCACATGTCCAAGTGGGTGATGAACCAATTTAACATGCTTTGGATTTTAATGTGAAGCCAAAATTAGTATTTAGACAATCAACATTAAAAAACATTGGTATTATAAACATTTACTCAATGTGCAAATTAATAAAGTGAATCCCAATTAAGCTTATGACCATTGATACTTGGATGAACAATTATTTGAAGGACAAAAAATACCAATATATGTAGTAGTCATAGGTAAATAAAACCCAACTTATTTTTTGTGTTAAAAATGTGTGAATGTATTTGAGAGACTTAAAAATTCTATCTTCATTAGTAATATTATTTTCATTTGCTTGTAGTGGAAATTGATAGAATAATGTTCGAGTAAGATATAGAATGGGAAAAGATCCTTAAAGTAATGATTTATTGAGAACACAAAAATTATTAGGTTTTAACATATTTAATTAGTATTGTAACATAGGAAATATGTTTTTTTATTTTATTTATATAATAATACACCTATTTTGAACTACCTATGTAAGTTGAAACATGTTTTGGACTTTTTGTATATTGTTTTGGGAATGATCACCCTAGATACAAAGATAAAAATTTAGAAGGATATGAGTAGAAATTAGGAGGAGATAATATATATTCTTATAACATCCATATAATTAATTGGGATTTAATTTCAATGGGTTATTGGTGCTTGGATAGAAACTAGACCATGATTGTAGTGTTCAATATATTTTATTGGTTTGAATAATATGTGACTACCAATTTGAAGGTAAATTTTTTGTATAGGATTATAGGTGTATATTTTTTTATTAAACAATCTTTATTGTGGTAGAATTTTAAATTCTCATCCACTGTGTTAAGTGAATGAGTTTTATCTATGTTTTATATGTGTAAACTGTTTGAAAAAATGCATGTCTATCCATTTGGAATTTTGAAATATTATAATATGGGAGTTAAGGGTAGGAATTAATTTGTATCCCAATAATTTTTATTAAAACAAGTGGTATTTTATTGTGGTAGTTTCCTTGAAATTTTTTGTGTGATAAACTACTAAATATGTGTTATAGGTTGTGAGAGAGAAGCCTTTATAGAGTTGTAAGTTGTTGAGAATATTGCATAGTGTTAGAGGTAAAATCCACTAAGAGAGGATGGGGTGAATTAGTGATGGAAAACAATCCAAATCAAATACAAAAACCTTGTAATTAATTTAAGCATTCAACATAAACAATCATTCATCATACATATTATTTATAGTAATGAACAATGAACATCACGCAAGATCACATACACAACACAAGGTCCACATGAGAAACCCTCTTTTGAAATAAACCCCACTCTCAAGCCTACAAACACATGGAATACTATCCTATAACATGACCAAAAATAAGAGGCTGATCAAGTCCTTCTGATCAGGAACCTTCAACCAAGTCCTTCTAACTTACAACCTTGATTAAGTCATTCTGATCATGGGTCGTAGTGAAAAATTATTTCACAAAAAGAAACTACCCCTAAGGAAGACCAAGTCCTTTAGACCCTCCTTTAGATGAACACTTCCACGTTAGAGCTAATGTCTTCAACACCTGATGATGGATGTCTTGATTATATAGTAACTACATAAATACTCTATCTCAAACATCCCTCTCATATATTTAAGTCACAAACTCTTTCCTTCTTCACTCAAACTGTCCTCATATACACACTCATACCTCTTCACATATCCACAAACTAAAAGAACACTATCATAACATTAAGAACATGACCTATAGGTCATACACATAGTCAACCAAATATTATGCTCACTAACTCTACCAATAGGCACACTACCTATCTTTCCCTCTCACATGCAAGCTTCTCTCCTATCTCTTACTGTCAAAATATAGAACCTAACATATTTGGTTCCACTATATATAGAGAAATCATGAATTATCAAGTACATAATAATCCTTCTCAGCCACACTTCATGCCTTCACCCTTAAGGAATTTCATATTATTCACACTTAAGCATTATCTCCTTTCAAAATAGGCCTAAGTTGCTTTTAGGTCTTTAGAGACCCATTCACTCTTTTAATACATCTCTGAGAAATTGAAGAATAAAATACTAGTTATAAATACGTAGGTCCACTCCTTATGTTCTATAAGACATCCTAAAATGATCAAAATCACCAAAACATTCTTTTTATACAACCTAGTTATCTCAAACACTTCTTTGTACACACAATCAATAAGAATGAGAACATAGTCAAATTCAAAACCTTTGTTCATACTTCATATGATTTTTCAAATATTCATATCCTCATGGACTTAAAAAAACTCCCCAATATCCATTTCTCCATGAAACATTGAAACAATAACTTCATACTATTTAATATCCTTCTCAGGTAACTTACAAAACATATATGGAAACATAATCAACTTGGAGCTTCATAATACTATCTATATACACTTTCAAATTTTCAAATCTATATTTATAGATGTATCTTAAAGTCCTCTACAAGTTTTATTTTTACTACATGAGAAAATTCATTTTCTATCAAAAGATATGATCTAAATACTGATCTCTAGTTTTTCTTGTGTTAAATTCAAATGTTTGAATAACAATGGTCATAGTTAACCTTCAAACACAATTATAAAATCTCATAGCATCTTGACTTAGGATCAATCTCACACCATAGATCTTGTCTAATCTCTAATTCATAGACCATCAAAATCAAATGTTAAACCACAAACACTTTGACCTTTGAAATGTTGACTTAATAAGCTTTGTCGATCTCTGTAGATCAACAAGGTCAATAATGATCAATGCTCATAGTTGATCAAACTATACAAATGCCTACTTGTTATTAGATCATTATCTTGTACCTTTGATCAGATGTTAAAAATCATGTACCTATCCTCATCTCACTTCTTACTAACTCCTTGGAGTAAACATGAACCATTGATCTTGCTCAAGCTTTAACCCTTCCAAAAATGACCAAGTATGGGTACCCTATCAATATGCATGAGTAGCCATTTTTGTACATCAATAACATCTTCTACTCTTACCTATAGGATCTCAAATTTGGACTAGATGCTTTCCTCTCATAGGAGAATCCAATCATGTGACACACTAATCCTTTTATTTTCATGCATGAAAAAAATAATTCCATTAAAGTGAATTCTCATAAACTTCTGTCACAAAGCCAATCATGTCCAAATATGTCTAGAAGACCAATTTTGGGCATCCATAACATTTACCGCACTTCAACACATGATCTCAAATTTAGTGAAAATAAACTAGGTCTAAAACTAAACTAATTCATATGATAAAATTCTACTCAATCATCCACACATGTGATATATTGTATCATCAAATTGTTTACTCAGCTCTTTCTAGCCATAATGCAAATTTGGCAATGGGAAAATAGTGAAATTTGTCTTAGAAGCCAACTTTGCACCCTCATATCTTTGACCATGATTCAATGCATGAATTTTAATCTGGTGTATAATAAATAGGGAATACTATGATCAAAACCATATGACTAGATCCCTTTGACTTGTTCATACGTGGGAATGGTTATATCATCAAACTACCAACTTAGAATTTTAGCCACTCGACCCAAAGTGTCTAGATGAAAACTATGGACAACTAGATGAGTTATACTTATGTACACAATATTTAAAAGAATATATAACATCTTATAGACCTATTTCACATGGTACAACCACCATACTCATCCCTGAACATCTCTAACTAGTCAAACTCTAGAGATTAACCAAGCCATCTTCAAGCACACTAGGACAAGCACATTACACACTTTTTCATTATCACTTAGGTTATCAAAGCACATCATCCAATCAGTAAGACACTTCTATGAAATCAATAAAAAATATCCAATAATATCCCCCTTTATCATTGATGTTAAAACACATCATATCTAGCAATATACAACTCACCTTTTATCCCTTCAAGCACTCCCTCAACATGAACTTTCTCCCTAATAGGAACTTTCTCCCCCTTTGACACAATGACAAAGTGGGCACATACTGATCTTGAGGATATGAAAAGAATATCAAAATAGGAAAATAAAATCTTATAAATATGATACAAACTCCCTATTACCTTGAGTCTACCTCTTCTTTCCTTGACAAACTTCCTCTTGCTCCATGCCAACACTCTCTTCAACCAAACACTAGAACCAATGAAAAAATAACACACAAAACAATGAAATATGATAGAACTTACCAAGAGACATCTGAGAGGGACTCCCCCTAGGATTTATTGAATAAATTGATGCCTTGATCATTTGGAGAAACTAAACAAAATCACTCTTCTTTTCACTAGGCTAGTCTAGTCTTCTTGTATCCATACTTGAAACTTGCAGAGCTCACATCTTTTAGTATACATAAATTCATGACCTAAAACTTTATATCTAAAGTGATCTAATATGACCTCTAAAGCATACTAATTTTAAACAAGTTCATCCTCTGAAACATACTTCCTTTAAAAACTTACTACCCAATTAGCCCTCCATATTGACATAAACAAGAATAGCATGAGAAATATAAACCATAAAAACTATATCAATCTTGATTTGACCACCCATTTGTCCCATTACAAAAAATTCTAAGCCTTAGACCTCAACTCATAAGGAAGACCACTTTTCTAGTAGGTCCCAAACCCTAGAATCTTAAAACAAACAAAATCAACACAACACTTTCTAGTCAACATTCACCTTTGAAACTTCTTATACATCTAGAGACACCCATCACACACTTCTGGATGAAAAATTGAGATTTCATATCTTTGAGAACCCATGCATTTTATAACCTATTTTAGGTCTGCTTGCCCTTAAACCAAAAATAGAGAAAAATCAAGAGCAACCAAAAATCCTCAATTGGCAAATACATACATTCAAACCTTAAAAACATCTAGATCACACCAAAAAGAAATTTAAATACAATTCTGAGCACCAAAGAATTATTAACATTTTCATCAATATCATGAAGCCACATGGAATCATTTAATCTAATTCTATACTTTAGATCCTTTACAAACCTCTAAAATAGGCTCATGAACTTGTTACTCCCCCTTCACCAAAGACCTTATTTGATTGGCATTATCATCCTTGATCATATACAATTTCTTCTCCACTGAAAAGAGTCACTTTAGAAGCATAGATAGAGACCTCCTCTACACTATGAAGCTCTACCATGGTGTGTAACTAGGAGTTACCCATAACTCCTCATATTCCTTCTCCTCCTTGGTCATCTGATATTTATAGTTCTTCTTCTTCTTTAGCTTAGGAGAAAAAAAATCCTCATCCACTACAACATTATCCTTTTTTTTATTGATTGAATTGAAAATACATGGAGATAATAAAAATTCATTACATACCTTTTCATTTGAATAACTTGGATCCTCATCATTAGGTATTTATTCAACAACAATAGGATGTTCACTTGGATCCATACATACCTCAGAACTATCCTCAACCAATACTTTGGTCTTCCTTTTGAACTTAGTCTCTTCATTCTCAACATGAGTAGACAAAGAGACCTCTTAAGACTCTTCAACTCTAGAAACATTCTCCACCATAGAAAATAGATTACTTGAACATGTAGTCTCATCATGACTCATAATTACCACCTTTGGTTTCCATGTATTAAATTATCTTCTTTGTTTCATTCTAGGATCCTAATAAAACCTATTATATCTTGTAGGCCTTTTCTTACATTATCTAGAAATGTGATCTCTCTGTTCACAATTGAAGCACAATTTTTTTTTTTAACAAAAATCTCTCTCTACCTTTTTAGATTTGGAAAATATCTTGTAATGTGTCCTATTTCATAACAACTATAGCACTCAATATCTCTTGAAGGAAAATTGACTTGTCTTGCCTTAAATGGAATTTTTTTGCAATGTTTCCAACATCATGACAATTAAAATATTCAACCTTGCTTACACATTTTTACTGATGACCCCCATCATAGTTCAAAGAAAATTCATTCTTAGTAGGTATTTTACGCTCTCTAGCTCTATGCCCAAAATGATTACAAGTATAGTAATAACCACTAAAATTTGTAAACCTCATGGCATTTAAAAGTCTAATTTAATTTATCTTTATTCTTCCAACACCTTCATTATTTATCTAATGATTTATATTCAAAGGCTGATCCACCTTGTTTACTTTAGTCTTCATCTTGTCTTGAGTTGTAGTCTCTAGTTCTTCTTTGTATCCAAGACTAGTCTTATGACTTACATGCTTTTGATTATTTAGAGTGTTACCTATAACACTGAGCTCTTTTAAAATCCCACAAATGATATTACCTTATTAGATACCTCATTTAACTTAGATTTCAATGACTCATTTTCAATTACATACCTTTCACATTCATCTTCTTTGTCTTTTAAGCTTGTAGACATGATTTTCAATTGACAACTGAGATGCTTGACTGTATATTCATGATACTTGGCATATTAATCCATTATTAATTCAAACACACTAAATTTCTCCTCAAATTCGTTGAGTTTATATTTCATCTTATTATTGATCTTCTTCTCAATATTTAGTTCTTCATGAGCATTAGTCAATACAGTCTCATAGTCCACCTCATCTTCATCATCATCTAAATCACTCAAAGTAGATGCCTTATGATGTGAGCAACTTCCTTCCTCAGCCATGAACAGAGATTCATCTTTAGAAAAATGATCATCTTCATGATTATATTTTGAGACACTTTCTTCACTCTATTTTGATGACCTATAATCTTCTTTGATATATAGACTCTTCTTGTCCTTGAAGTACTTCTTCTTGTTATTAAACCTTTTGAATCCCTTCTTGATTTTATCAAATCTAAAAGATTTCTTGCCATCATTATGACCCTGATCATGATCTTTATCATCATCCTTATTATACTTATGAGGGTACTCACTAGCAAAATGTCCTATTTAACCATAATTAAAGCATTTGAGGGGTAGCTTACCTTTATACTTTCTTGAGCTAGTTCTAAATTTTCTTGAAATCAAAGAACTTAGTTAATCCTCATCAATATCAAGAATGTCATCCTCTTTGAGTTTTTTTACCTTATAACTTATTCTTTGTTTACATTTCAATCTTTAAAGTTTCTTCCTTCTTTAGAGGTAAATCATCATTCTTCCTCATCTCATTGGTAGTAAGGGTGTCATGTAATTGATCCATCTTCAACTAAGTAAGATCTTGACTCTCTTAAATAAAATATACTTTTGGATCAAACTTGGGGGACATAGACCTTAATACCTTTTGAATAATATTAGTCTATTCAAGATTCTCTCTAAGTCCTCTGATGATGTTCATAACCTCATCAAATTTCTATAGAAAGGATGCCATAATATCTTCTTCATTCATTTTGAGACTTTCAAATTTCCTTCTATGAGTCTATAATTTAGCAAGCTTAACCTCTGAATCTCCTTCAAAAATAGTCTTCAATTTATCCCATATTTCCTTGGTAGATATGTAATGAATTACTTTGGTGAACCTAGTTTCTATAAGACCACAAGTGATGGAATTCATTTACTTAGAGTTGTTCTCAAATAGCTTTTTG
This sequence comes from Torreya grandis, assembly GCA_037957365.1. Classification (NCBI taxonomy): domain Eukaryota; kingdom Viridiplantae; phylum Streptophyta; class Pinopsida; order Cupressales; family Taxaceae; genus Torreya; species Torreya grandis. The sequence goes on from JARHVA010002872.1 coordinate 1,927,243, forward strand.
TTTACAATGCTAGATGGAGGAAAAATAGGAACAACATTAACCATCCACAAAAGATTGATAAAAATCAAACCATAGGGATATAATGTATGTCCTCATCTTGGCACTCTAAAAATCATAATTAGATCTATTTAACATTGGTTCTTTCTTAGTAGAGAAACCAACTTGCACATTCTAACTAGACATTATACCTCGGATCACCTTCAAGATGTTAAGATTTTACTAAAGGACCTTGTTTTGATACTGATTATTATAGGTAAAATAATCTAAGAGGGGGGGTGTGTGAATAAATGATTGAAAATAATCCAAATAAAACACCAAACCTTTGAAATTATGTTAAGCACTCAACACAAGAATTCATGAAGCATACAAGTTATTCATATCAGAGAACACTGAACATAATGCAAGATCACTTACACAACATAAGGTCTATCTGAGAAACCCTTTGGGGGAATAAAAATCACTCTCAAACCTAAAAAAATATGGACTACCATCATATAATATGATTACAAATAAGAGAATGATCAATTCCTTATGATTAAAAACCTTCATCCAAGTCCTGATCATAGGGCTTTAATGAAACCCTATTTGACAAAGAGAATCTACCTCTAAGGAAGACCATATTTTAGAACCTCCTAGAGATGAAAACTTACACATTAGATTTGATGTATTCAATACCTAATGATGGACCTCTTGATTATATAACAATTACACAAAATCTCTATCTCAAACAAGCCTCTCACATACGCAACTCACAAAATCTTTCTTTCTTCACTCAAACTATCCTCATCTATGAAATTATATTTATTTATATATTGACAAATTTTAATAGCACTATATTGACATTAGGAACATTACCTATAGGTCATACACATAGTCAACCAAATTTTATACTCATTAACTCCACCAATAGGCACACTACCTATCCTTCCCTCACACACACAAGCTCTGTCCTATCTCTCACTCTCAAAATTTATAACCCAACATTTTTATTTCCACTATATATAGAGAAATCATGAATTATCAAGTCCATAATAATCCTTTCTAGCTACATTTCATTCCTTCACCCTTAAGGCATTTCATATTAGTCACACTTAAGCATTGTCCATTTTCAAAATAGGCCTAAGTCACTTTTAGGTCCTATGGAGACCCATTCACCATTTTCATACATCTCTAAGTGATTTAAGAATAAAAGAGAATTTACAAATACATAGCTCCACTCCCTATGTCCTCTAATAAATAATCAAATTATTAAAGTCACCAAAACATTTTTTTACTACAAATGAATTATCTCAAACAATTCTTTGTACACATAGTCAACAAGAATGAGAACATAGTCAAATTCAAAACCTTTATTCATACTTCATATGATTTTTCAAATCTTAAAAAAGAACATAAAGTATCCTCATGGAGTATACAAAAATACCCAATATCTAACTCACCATGAAATATCAAAATAATAAATCCATAATCTCGAATATCCTTCTTGAATCACTTATAGAACATATATGAAAATATAATCAACTTTGGAACTTCATAATTATGTATGTACACACTTTCAAATATTCAAATCTATATTACCATATGAATCTTTAAGTCATCTAAAAGTTCAATTTTTACTGCATGAGTAAACTCATCTTCAATTAAAGATATGATCAAAATATAGAGCTCTAGTTTTTCCTATGTTAAATTCAAATATTTGAATAACAACGGTCATAGTAAAGCTTTAAACACAATGCTCAAATCTCATGGAATCTCAGTTCAGGATCAATCTCACACCATTGATCTTATTCAAGTTTTAACACATAAAATACCAAAATCAAATGTTAAACCATAGACACTTTAACCTCATCTCATGTCCTCTCTAAATGTTAACTTAGTTAACTCTCTCAATATTTATGGATCAACAAGGTCAATAATGATCAACTTTCATCATTGATAAAATTGTACAAATACTCTCTCACCATCATATCATTATCCTAAACCTTTGCTTATATTTTAAACATCATAGACCTATCCTCATATCACTGCATCCTAACTCCTTGGATCAAATGAATACCATTGATCTTTCTTGAACTTTAACACTTCCAAAAATGACTAAGTATGGGGACCCTATCAATATGAATGAGTAGCCATTTTTTTACCTAAATAACTTCTTCTGTACTTACGTGTAGGATGTCAAATTTGGACTAGATGATCTCCTCTAATAGGATAATCCAACCATGTGACACACTACTCCTAGAACTCTCACATGTGAAAAAAAACAATTCCATTAAAGTGCTTATTGATGCTTCTGAATGTGTCCTTAGTGCTTAAAGAACACTTCTCATTTTAGAATTTAGAAAGTTTAGAACATGAGTTGCAAGTTTTGACAATCTGATTGTCTGTAGTGAAATATTAGTAGAATAAAATAATTATTCCATGATATTTGTATAATTTGGTGGTTGGGCACCTTGGCCTATCTTCTATGAATCTTTGTTAATGTTTAGTGAATTATGCTCCTTCCTATGAACCTCAAGCTCAAGTAGAGTTTCTCTAGTTTTTAAATGTGATCTTGTTCTAACCTTAGGTAATTCCATTTTGAAATTCAAATATCTTACCTAAAATATGGTGTGTCAAGTTAAATTTTATAATGAACAAGAGTTAGACTTGCACATTGAGATTATTTTGTAAAGGTGTCATGAAGAATTACAAAAGACATTGATATTTGATTGAATTTGATCAAATATGCATTCAACTACATTAATATATTCTATCTTTGTAAGTGTAAGACTAAATGATCTTATATATATGAAATATATGTCCAGCTTTGATTAAAAAAAAACCCATTCCAACCTCAGATACTATAGATTTTCAAAGTTATAAAGCCATATTTACCAAAAACAATCACCAACTCATAAATAATGACAAAGGAAGCACAAATATGTGTTGCAAATAACAAATATCAATGATATTTAAATATTCTAAGCAAAGGATTTAGTCAAAACACAAAGATACAATGATCTTTAGGTAAAACAAACTAAGACCATCAAAGGTTTGAAAAATTGACCCTCCTTATAGTGCCATTGGGAACCATCTTGTTGATGGTTCTAAATATACCATAGGTGTCCTTAGTGATTAAAGAACATTTCTCATTTTTGAATTTAAAAAATTTAGATCATGAGTTACAAGTTTTGACAATCTGGTTGTTTTTGGTGAAATAACAGTAGAGCAAGATAACTGTTCCATGGTATTTGTATAATTGGGTGTTTGGGAGCCATGTTGGCCTATATTATATAAATATTTGTCCATGATTAGTGAATTATGATCCATCCTTATGATACAGACTAATCTAAATGGATATTTATAATGTGGCTAAAACTAAAGCAATGATGATGTAAAAAAAAAGCAAAGAGAAGGGTAGGGTAGAAAATAAATAAGTGATTACCAATTTTGGTCCTAAACATTATGACAATGTATTAATGATAAACGAATGTGATTTCAACAAATATGTAGTGTAACATAGCCTCAAATCAAATCTCACTATTTATTAGGCAAACTTTAGAGGAAAACCCTTAAGAATCACAAGTAATAACCAAGTCTACTTTTAGGATTTGTTACCATAATCAAATAGGTATTGCATATATGAATATAAAGTAAAATGAAATTAATCAAAACCTAAGATTTTTTAGCTAATATAGCATAAGCATAAATTAGAAAACCTATTATTAAAGAATGTTATTCATAATTTAAAGATCCTTTTCAAATTCAAGACTTTTAATGACAATTGAGAGAAAAGCTACATTTAACAATTAACACATCAAAATGGATAATCCTTGCAAAATTCCTTGATTCTATTAATTTTTTTGAGTATACAAAGTTTTTATAAAATCTCTCCCTTTTTACAATGGTGATACATGCATTTATAGGAAGATCAGGTAGTATAACATTTAATTTATACATATAGGTGTACAAAGACAAGGACAATTATCCTTATAGGCTCTATGATACATGTGTCTTTTCTAAAGTTATACTAACCTAGAGTCAAGTATGTGTACAAACTAGAATATGCCTTTACAAATAGAATATTCTACTATAAAATACCACCCTATTTCTATTAGAATAGAATATTATTCTAACTTGTTGGTGGGGCCCCTATTTTTTACTGGAGGAGGTTCATGTCCCTCTCATGTTGCTTATCAACCAGCTCGAGATCCACAATAGGCTTAATTATGCATTCTTCCTCTTGGTCTATTAGTTCATAAAATTCTTGATCATTTCTTGCCAAGGCATCCTTGATGATTCTCTCTTCATTTATCGTCTCACCTACATTGAAGATCATATCCAAAATCTTGTTGTTATCCTACCCAGATTAGCCTTTGATTTTACCCTGGACTTCTTGAGTCACCAAAGTGGCTCTATGTTTGAAATATTCATCACTAATGAGGCTAAGGTTAGTATGTTGTGTAGGATTGATGATCATGGTCCCCAATAAGTTTCTCAATTCTACTAATGAGCTCTTTATCATATTTTAGAAGCCTCATCACCTTGGTATGCCAAGTATTCAAGCTTTGCAATTTATAAATAACAATCCCCAAGATTGTGCCTAAATGGTTATAAAGTTTGGGACCTACCTCTTTAATTGAATTTTAAGGACCTAAGAAATCTTGTCCTTTAAGGCCTACCATTGGGTAATTAGGTCCTTGGCTAATGTATCCTAGTTTTTAGTGCACTCTGCCTCATCTTCATTGACTTTAATGCCTCAAACATGTCATAAAATGACTCATCAAGCATATTAATCATGGCATATAATAATGAAAGGATTTCTTGGTTTAGTCATATAAAATGAAAAATTAGATGATTTAGGCATGGTCAATGACACCCAATCCATAGGTCCTCTTTCTTTCTCACACAACCCTTCTAGGTTATTCATTCACTAATTCCCAATCATCCGTAGCCTTTTGAACATAGCTCTTTTAGACCTACTCAGCCCTTTTAGGCCAAAATCTATCCCACTAAGTTTCATCCCCTTAGGACAACAATACCTAAATTAGATAGGAGTGGTGGAAACTAGGGTGTCCTATTTATGGTAGTGTTGTCCAAGTGTATTTTTATCTCTAATAGTTATATTTTATTGAATCCTTGCCTTTTTCCCTATCAGCCTAATATAAGTTCATTTAAGCCATAATCATTAATTACCCTATAAAATTCCATTAAAAGTTAATTTAGAAGGGTTGACACTTATAGGAAAAAATAAAGAATACAAGTAAGCAAACTCAAGCACTCTTCCCTATTCTCTGCATGCAACCTTCCAAGAGAATTTCAAGCCTATTCAAGCATTCATACCAGTCCCTAGTAATCCAAAGTACATCCAATTTCGAATCTAGTTGTATACATAATGTAGAATTACACCAAACACTTTAAGGGGATAACTACATTAGCTTGATCCCTCTTCAGAGTATTGGTATGTAGGTAGCATGCCTACACATGAGTTGTGAAGTGTTTCTAACGTATCTCTTACACACTAACCCCTTCTCTCTCTTTCCCAAATTTCAATTAAATTTTAAGCACAAAGAGATCGTAAGGGTTTTGAAGACTAAATCAGATGCGTAATGAGCTCCATAGGCTTCTAAGCCTAAAAAATTCATAGACAGGGTAACACAGACATGTCAAATAGAACCTAGAAAGCTTTCAACCTCAGGACAATAATGCTAGAATAGGACTACAGCGTCAGCAATAAGATGTCCACTTTTGGTGCTCCTGTCCAACATAGAGATGAAGTTCAGGAACTTGTTCTAGCATATTTTCTAGTCCTCCTCTAGTATCAATCCCTATCTCAATCTGGATTAACTAGAATAAACTATGTTATATTTTATCTCACTTCATGCTATATTTAGAAAAGGAAAAAATATTATTTGTTTACATAAATTAATAGGTTAATTAAAGTATATTTGTCACTAATTTACATTTCTCATAGCCATTTATTATTTAAGAATTAAACACCTAATTTCCTAAACCAATAAAACATTTGTTGAACCCGACTTACTTCAAATTTTTGCACAAAAACCCTATAAACCCTAGGGATAATTACTTTTGATTTTTTGCCATAATTTTTGATTTTTTATAAATTTAAAAATAAAAAATCTACCAATTCATTACAAAATATCATATATTTTGTTTAAACCCTAGTTTTCACATACTAGGTGCTTTTTGCATACAAACACTAGGAAAAATATATTGCTAATTTTAGAAATATTTTCTATTTTTTCAAGAAAATTTATACAAATTTATCTAAAATTTTCAAATTATTACATTAGCTTTGAACAAATTCATTCAAAACCCTATTGCATCAAGTAAACTCCCAATTATTTTCTAGTACTTTTCACATCATTTTTTGAAATTTTAGTTACATATCAAACTCATAAAATCAATTTCAACATTAAAAATTCATAGTAATTAGCACAAGTCTTTCTAAAAAATATTTAGTTGAATATACTAGCACCTCTTTGCTTCTTACACTATCACCTTACATCTCTCATTAAATTGCAAAAATGATGTTCTTTTATGTATAAACTTTTATTACATTTCTTGAAAATAATCAAGAGACCATATAGGTCCTATTATGTACATGAATGATGAAGTTTATCATATGTTAGTATACATTTTTATTCTTTGCATTTCATGTTTATTTTTCATTACATGGGATGATGTTAAGCAATTTATCCTTCACTATGCTAATCCATCACCTGCATCACCTCCTGTGGAGCCCCTTTCTTATACTGAGTCATATTACATGGTACGTTTCACTCTTCCCCAAGTAACTACCCATCACCAAAGAGCCCAGTTGACACCCTTTGTCCCTCCAACTCCTTGACCCATCAATTATCTTTACTCTCCTACCATAGCTACTACTCCTCCTATACAAATTGTATATACTATGATTAGAAATATTACTCAATGTGTTGCTATGCCTCCTCCACCTACCCAAGAGCCTTGTCACCCTACTATTCTAACCCATCCCAGGCCCAACCCACCCACACAAGTAGATTTACGCAAGGCATATGACATTATTGATTAGTTTTGGAACACTCTATTTAAAATTTCCATGTTAGAATTGCTTCAAAAAGCTAATGTATTCAAGGACATTCTTTATCAAGCACTCACTCAGACTTATCTGCCTACTAATTTAGAACCTTCTTATTTTGCATCAAAGGTCAAAAATTTAAAAACTATAGAAGATGCAATTTATTTTGATAGTAAGGACATGCCTTCTCAAATAGTTATTGAACAAAATTTACCACTATTCAAAACCAATGTAGTCAAGAGAGTTCTTGTTGATAGTGGTTCAAAAAGAAATTTATCTAATATCATATTCTTATAGGCCATGGGTGTAGAGTTGGTATCAATGAAAGAAACATATAAGAACATCTAAGGGTTTGATGATATACCATGACAAACATTGGGTACTATTACTTTAGATATCATGGTGGGCCCAAAAGTATTCCCAACATAGTTCCAAGCCATGCCAAGTCCACTTCACTATAATATTTTGCTTAGATGACCCTACATACATATTATGGGTGATATCCCTTCCACTCTGCATCAATGTATTAAGTTTATCCATGAGGGATATCTATACATATGCCGAATAGACAACCATCCATTTAGATATTATCAACTTACAAAGTCATCTTCAACTATTTCATCAGATGGGACACTATATCTCATAGTATAGCCACCACTTCATAGTGTTTCTCTTGATCAAATACATACATATGAGGGTGGTGAGACTATCACTTCCCACACTACTACAATTATAGTCATACCATCAACACAAACTGTTTATCCAATCATAACATCTTTAACCATCCCAACTACTTCAACGATCATAATTTTGACACTTGTTACACATCCACCATCACCGATAGTAGTACTAACAGTACTAGTTGATTCTAAAATTTTAGATATTTTGGTAGCAACACCTTCTACTACTACTATAACTAAGGAGACTCATATAACATAGTTACCCTATGGTAAATTCAAAGTTACCATATGTACATGATGTTTAAATAGATTCACAAGCTCCTTCAGATGATGATACAACACCCACACTCATAAATGACTATTTGTGTAGACCAAACTTTACATTAGTCAGCCCAAGAGAGTACTAACATGACTCTAGATCTCTCATCTCACATCCTACATCACTTCTAGCATCTCACAAGATACTCTTAGGATATACTCCAAACTCACAACCATAGACATATCACTTGGCACATATAGTTCACATGATTACTTCCATGGATGTAAAGCTAGCTATTTAGATTCAAGCAGGTAGCACACAATATCTACCTCAATTAATTATTCGATTGATCACATTACCTATAGTATAACACATATCTATTAGTAGATTGACACTACAAGATGGTCACCCATTTTGTACTTTTCACAAGATTATAGGCCATGATACAAAATCATGCACAAATTTACATTAGAGATTGGATAAGCTACAATATCTAGGTATTATTTATATTATAGTACCACCATCAACACCAATGCCACCAATTCCAATTGAGTCATCTATTAGTAGGGCTAAATGCCCTAGACTAAAATCAACATCTCCACCACCAAAACGACCTTCAGTTTACCTTTGACATGATGACACCATGAACACAACACTTATAGCGTATGATGATACTTATGATGATGATCTCAAGGCATTTTATGATGTCCATGACCCTTTCCTCCATTTTCATTCCCAACAAGCTCCATCCTTAGATCCCTTCCCCCCTCCAACCTAGTCTTTTATATTATTATGTACATATTGATTTATTTACGTACTTTTATATAGTCTTTTTCCATCATTGATTGTACATAGCTTATATCAAAAAAAAAAAAACAATACAAAAATTTTAAATGCAAAAGAATTCAAAACATATCAAAAATACCAAAAACATTTTGATTGTATGCATCATCCATGTTTTACATTACTACTTTCATGTTAGGACTTACATTTGTTGTTTCATGATATTGTATGTCAATTTTATACATTACCATCCTTCACTTGATCTTCTTTGAGTGTGTGTAGTGACACCTAGCTACTTGATTACTTCATTCTACCCATAAAAGGGGCACTCATAATTCTAAATTTGAGACACACATCGATATACATACCCACTAGAGGCATATTTTACATGACTACACCATCCAAGTTATGTCATTCCTAAGCTACACACTCTAAGTTATCATGATGATGTACATTAATTTATATCTTACACAGGATATTATATTGATATTTCACTAGAATTTAGCACTTCTGTATCTCTTAGCATATACATAGTCTTGTACCATACATGTTTTGCATAGTTTCACATTTGATTTGATTAGTTAGATGGTATTGTATCTTTCTAATTATTACATGCTTTCTCTACTTGCTTATCATAGCTTGTGTGATTGCATTTTCTAGTTCTTATTTAACTCTTGCTTTTGACTTAGGAGATATGTCAATATCCTTTGTTTCTATTCATGTGTGTGCCTTAAGAAATTTTCTAGTGTCCTTTTCTTATACTCGTAAATGTACTTATGGCCCATATGCAAACTTTGATTGTTTCATTTGTACATATATGTGGCATTTGGACATTCCTTCCTTGCTTATTTTCTAGTTTGGGTGACATGTGCCCATGTCCCTTGTTTGCATGGCCCCATAGATATCCTTGTGTGCTTCTTACTTCTAACTTGTTTGGTTGTTGGATTGTTTGATTTTCAATGTGTGTAATGTCATGATCCATATCATGCATTTCCATTACTTTCTTGGATGCCATGATGGATATCATGCTCCATCCCTCCAACTAAAAACTAACAACTCATATGTAACATTTCTAGTTCAGTACTTTGGACATGTTTTCACATTATTATATCTATCTAGGCATGCCCCTATTGATCTAAAAATATATCAATATAAACATTGCTATATCTTGAAATATATTGTCAAATATCAAATGCTATATCATATATATATATATATATATATATATATATATATATATATCTCTTAACACACTTGTAGGACTATTTTTTTATGAGGGCAGTCATTTCAAGTTCATAATTCTTGCCCTCAATAGAGGGGGCATCAGACAGGGGTTTTGTTATAGAGACCAAAGCTCCTAATATTCAAAATAGTGGCATTCAGACCACCCAATATAGAACCTAGAGGTCAAACTAGTCAAAATCAAGTAGAAAAATAGTGATAGTTCTAGATTAGTAACCAATTTTCACACCAGATAATAGTGCTAGAAATGGATAGTAGCACCAAACATAGGGTTTCCACATTTTGGCACTCTTATCCAGGCAAAAAACACTCAATTTTTTTAGAAATATGTAAAAATTTTAGTTGAAGGATAGTTTTTACACTTCTAGATCAGTCATATTCAGTAGTTTTGGTATAATTTTCTTAGATATAGGGGGTTATCATGTGCATGATGATGATTCTCAATTTTAGTTAAGATTAGGTAGTTGGCATAAATTCTAGATCATAATCCATGTTCTAGAAATTAATGATTGGGGGTAATGTGTGCAACACAATTTTAGTCTTTTATTTTTTGAGTTTAGTTTATTCCAGGCATTCTTAGTAGTTGTATGCCTTAATCCATCTACAAGTGGTTAACATCATTTTCAAGTTGAGATTTCATAAAAGTTTATCTTTTTGAGTACTTGAGTTTTTGAGTTGGATTTCATATAAGCTTAGTACATTTATTTTGGAGTGGCTTTCATGAAAACCTAACCTCCATCTTTTGAAATGGCCAAGAGTGGTCTAGTTTCTAGCATACATTTAGGATATCCATGCCACATTATCAGATTTATAACACATCTAAGGTATCCATGATCCATTTCATATGACATATATTCTATGTTAGTATCACTTCATAACTTGACTTCATGGGTAAATGATGGAGCCAAAAGGAAAACCTTTGTATCCTTGAGCCACCTATCTAAAGGGATTGGACACATAGTCTAGACATCGATTAACACACACATGATTTATTAACTTCACTTAATTGGTGATGATGGAACCAAAATTCCAAGCTTTACATTATTGATCCACCTTCTAGGGAATTGAGAATTCAACTCCATTCATGATATTAATCTTTATTCAACACATACTCAACATAATCTATCATAATCTAACATCATAACATGTTTTATATTGGTTTGCATACCCAATGAGGTGCATTTGTTCCTTTATTTTCCTCTTAAATTTTGTACATTTTTATTTTAGATATATCGTATCTAGTAAGAACTTATCTACTTTATGTTTTCATTTGTAGATTCACACTTCACAACATGCTCTGTCTAAGCACATCCAACATCACACAATTGTATGAGCTTCTCCATTATAGGTAAGTTCAGGTATGCTTTCTTTTTTTCCTTTATCCTAGTATTTCACCTTGATACATCACAAGAATAAAGGGAGGGGGGAAATGTAGTCATATAAAATGTGAAATTAGATGACTTAGGCATGGCTAATGACACCCAATCTATAGGTCCTCTTTCTTGCTCACACAACCCTTCCAGGCTATTCTTTCACTAATTCTCAATCATCCATAGCCTTTCAGAGTTAACTCTTTCAAACCTAGATAGCCCTTTTAGGACTAAATATATCCAACCCATGTTTCATCCCCTTAGGACAATATCACCCAAATTGGATATGAGCACTAAAACCCAAGTTGTCATATTTTTGACACTATTGTACAAGTGCATTTTTACCTCTAATGATCATATTTTCTTGAATCCTTATTTTTTTCATTATTATCCTAATATAAGTTCATTTAACCCACAATCATTAATTACCCTATAAAAAGGCCATTTAAAGTCGATTGAGAAGAGTTCTCACTCATTTATAGGAAAAAAACAAGAATACAAGTAAGCACACTCAATCACTCTTCCATATTCTTTGCATACATCCTTCTATGAGAATTTCAAGCCTATTCAAGCATTCATATCAATCCCTATTCATCCAAAGTACATCTAGTTTTGTATCTATTTGAATACGTCACACATAATTACACCAAACACTTTAATGGGAGAACTACATTAGCTTGATCCATATTTGAAGTATTGGTATATAGGTAGCATGCCCACACATGAGGTGTGAAGTGCATCCAACGTATCATTTACACACTAAGCCCTTCTCTCTCTTTCCAAAATTTCCATTCAAGTTCAAGCACAAATATCTCTTAAGGGTTTTGAAGACTAAATCAGACACATAGTGAGCTCTATAGGCTTCGAAGCCTCAAAAATTCATAGATAGAGTAACATAGGATTGCCAAACAAAACCTAAAAAACTTGTAGCCTCGAGACAATAGTGCCAAAATAAGACTACAATGTTGGATAGTAGGGTATCCATTTTTAGCTCTCCTATCCAACCTAGAGACAGAGTTTAGAAAACTGTTCTAGCCTATTGTCCAATCCTACTCCTCTAGTATCAGGCCTTGTCTTAGTTCAGATCAACCATAATAAGCTAAGTTCTATTTTCTCTCATTTTATGCTATATTTAGAAAAGGAAAAAATATTATCTATTTATGTAAATTAGTATGTTAATTAAATCATATTATTCACTGATTTACATTGCTCAAACCAATTTATTATTTAGGAATTGAAAACCTAATTTATTGAAACAATAAAACACCTAGGTTTGCAAGTTCTCCTCCTTTTATAAATTTTGGAGCCTTTATTTTAGACCCTAGAATCTAGCCTTGGATTGTTGTGAATGTGCTTCCATCAATATTTCCACATCTTCTTCATGTATTACAGCTTCACTAAGCTATTGTCCTACAATAGGGGTCAAACCTACAAAAGGTTCCACCTTCTAAAAGATGAATTATGTTGTCCCCACCATAGCTGTCCTAGTAGTAATCCTCTCTAATCCTAATTTTTTAGGATTGAAGTGAACCATGGTAACTAGCTCCTTAAACTTGGGAGGCTCTGGGACCTCCATGCCTAAACTACTAGATTCTCCTAGAGCATCCATCTTCTTATCTCTAAGCCTTGAGTGACCATAATTCTCCTTTCTTCCTACTCCTTTATTATATATTTTATCCAAAGATTTAAATCATCATGCACATCCACCCCAACCCTTGTCATGGCCCATGTGTGGGAGAGAGAAGGAATCTTATTTAACTTACCATAAATGAACCCATTAGGAATGACTAGCCCATGGATTGGAAATTCATCACTAAAGAGATTAACTTCACTAGTGGGATGAGTGAAGGTCAATCTAGGTTTATTTCTTAGTCTAATAGGGATCAATGCTAATTCTGCTTGCCTCTTCTCTTGAGAGTCTACTAGGACTAGTTCCTTCCTTGTTGCCTCCTCCAGAGGGTTCTCTTCTCCACCTAAGTCATAAGATTCTGCAAGCTCCTTGAGGGCACCCTTAAGTGTCTCCTCTAGCTTCAATGCAATCATGTTAAGGCATTAGATTTGATAAGGTGGTTTTTTTTACATGGTTGAAGGTAAGGGCCCTTCCCTAGGTCTTTCTTCTAATCTTACCTCTCCAACTTTCTCTTTTCTTTTGGATTGATCATCTTGAATTGGCTCAAGCTATTATTGGGACTATTATGGTTACTCAGTCTGAGGTTGCTCATGAGCTATCCTAGATGGACTAGGTATAAAATGATACTACAAAGGGTGCATCTTCCATGTTTCCCTAGATGGCTTATTTTATCTGACCAAACTATGCTCTAACTTGATGTTGTGACCCTGGACTCTAGCAAATACTTCCCCGTAGTTCTTGGCTCCAATGTATATGGTGTAATGGACACCTAGTTGGTATACATACTCAAGATTGAGATTATTATCCTTTAGATTATCTCCCACTTTGTTCCTAGGATCCCACATTTTGAGTTCATATAGCTGAAATGTAAATGAATTCATGTGTGTGACCACAACTTCCACTTTCTTCCAATCTCTAATTAGGATTTTCCCAATGTCTAAGGGGAAGGGGTGAAGTAGACCTTTAATTTTCTTTTTGAAATCCTTTCCAATTCTAAGGATGTGTTGGTAGACAAATTTTTACTTATAAATCTTATTAGAGACATACACTAGTATAAGGTTGTGACATGACTCATTTTATCCTAATGACTATGCAATCAGGATAATACCATACATCCCCTATCATTTCAACTATCTCATGATGAAGGGGGTGCAACCTAGGCATTGGAACACTTATGATGGATTCAAATATGGATATGAAAATATAATCATTTATAAACTCCATGTGATTTTGGTACTTGAAGATGTGTAACTTGGAGTATTAGTGTGAGATAGTTGTCATACCCTTTAGGGACCAGTTCTTAATGCCAGGGAAGGTAGTTGAGGTTAGAAGGGAATCTAGGAGGTATAACATCATGTCAAATTTCTTGTAAGTATTTCTCTTGATGGCTATAAATTTCTTGGCCATGAAGGTGCTGATCAAATCTTCTATCAAAGGGGTAAGTTTCTCCTCTACCAAGAAGTGTACTAATGAGACCCAAACCTTATTTACATAAGTGATCGAAGGGGAAAAAATATCTATTCAACAAGGTCATAATCACATTAATGCCCTATTTGAATTGAATGATAGGGATTTTAGCATCAATGGTTTTAAATATGTGAGGCCTTTGATGGAGCTAAGGTCTTAGGATAGAGTCTAGATATTGTTATTTGTCTATTCTCTCATTTTGGGAAGGTCCACATGGGGAAAAGGGAGCTTGTATTATTTTTCAAAAGAAATAGGGGAAATAAATGACACCCATTTTGATTTCCCCTCTCTAATAATCCATTCACCATAATTTTTGTAATAAAAGAAATGGGCGCAATGACATCAATGCAGTGCATTACCTCTAGTTTTACCATGGCATGGTGGAGGCCAGTCATCTGGATTACAACTTGGTTATTGTATCATCTATTAGTGGTGGAATTTATTTATTCTTCCCTTCAGATGGGATATAATTATTCTATCATGAAGAAAATATTATACCAATTTCTAATGTTGTGGATGTTCAATGCTACAAGGTCTAATTATGTATCTTTAAATACCTAGCCCTCACTATCAATTATCAAATAGATATTTGCTTCCTCCTTCAATTGTTGTTTACTAATAGTGATGGCCTCAATTTATTGCTAATTATTCACACCAGATCACAAATGATCTTTATGAAATCCCCCTCATGCTTATAAAATATAACGGAGTTGTAGTTTGATTGAATTATAGCAAATTCAACCTACAAGATCACTTTATATAAGGTC
>JARHVA010002872.1:1947500-2015000 GCA_037957365.1 Torreya grandis
TCAAATATCATTGAAAACTATTTTTTAGTGAAGTATTTTTGACTATGATGATAAACATATACATACAATTTGGAAACATGTTGAAAGAAAGTGAATTTATTCACAAAATGATTCAATGTAAAGTGATCTCATGAAATACAATCATTGTTGATATAAAAAAATGAGATTTTTGATATTTTTAAATAGATGAAAATGGCAAGTGAAAGCCAAACCCAAAAATATTCTCCACTATTCTGTCATCCCAAATAAGAGATTTAGAATAGGGTAAGAAGACTAATAAAATTATAGTTCAAAATTTTCTACTTGTGATGTATTTGATACAATGTATAATAAACAATTGAATTTATAGTGTTAAGCTATGTAATATTTGAAAATTATCTCCTAGCTCATGCCAAAATGGGAATTTTGGAATAGGGTATAGAAATCAATAAAAAATAATGAAAAATGGATTTTTTCAGATGTAATTGTGATTCTCTAGTATACATTTATACATAAAGTGAAAACATAGAAAATGCAAATATATTAGTAGATAAAATGCCTTGATTAAATTCATTCTCATTAAACATAATGATCACATGAAATGCATAAAATTGTGTTCTTGACAAGGTGTTAAGGCTTTTCCAAGAAATGCCTCACTACAATTTGGCTTCATGCATTACAATGATTTTAAAATAGACATAAAATGAGCCTATTGATAAATACTTGGAGATTTTAAAGTGAATGAAAATGGCAGGTATATAAATCCAAACCCATCAATCATATCAAAAATGCTTTAGCTTGTGCCAAACTTAGAGATTTAGGCACGGAATGAAAATCTATCCAAAAAAAATTCAAGGATTTTTTTTTAAAAAATGTGCTTGTGATTATCATAGCTTTTGAAGGAATATTTTCATCCTTTTATCTCATGTACATGGTGTTGCATAAGTTTTTAGTTATTTTCCCATACGCCATGGGAAAATACATTGGGTTAAACCATTTAGCAAATAAGATGTATGAGACATGCTGTGTTAGTCTAAATATAATCTGAATCTATTAGAAACCTAAGTGATAAATAATTTTAGATGTGTTTGAATGTATGTGATAAATAGAAAAAATAACAAAGGTGTATAATTTAGGAATATTTAGAAGACCAAAGCCTCAAATGATGGATAGACATAGGGATTACATGGGAAAATATAAAATGGTGATGGGATTTTCATGGAGAGTAGAGACATATGCATGAGCAAGTGACAAGGATAATCACACATGGAATTAGGTGTCATAAAACTATAATTTGACATGACTATGAATTCAAAAAAAAAAAATTGATGCATTTAAAATTTGTATTTGAAGTCAAGGACATTGAGTAGAAGGAAAACAAAAAATAAAAGAGGAGTAAGAGAAACTAAAAGAATGGGAGGAGAAAATAAAGAGGAGGAGAAAAATAAATCAAAGTTGGAGAAAAGATGATTAAAAAATAGGAGAATAAAAGGAAGGAAGAGAAATATATGACATAATAGGAAGAAAATGAGAACAAGGAAAAATAGGCTGGCATCCATTCTACAAGTCTATATAGATAGGGGATACCAACAAAGTATTACTATAAAGTGACATAAGATAAATATGAACATTTTAAAGTAGTACAACTACTCCCTTGGATCCCTTGAAATGGATAAAGGTATATCTGGTATGACATAATCATATGACATATATAAGTATTGTGCCACTGAGTTTTCTTTAAGATAATGTAGGAGAATAGATTATGATATCTCTACAAAATTTTATCTCAATAGAAAAGTAAATAATTAGAGATACTCTTATCTAGAGCACCAAGGTAGACTAGATGATGTGGTTTATGAATTTATAATAACGCATCAAAAGGTGTCTAATTGGATTAATCACTATTAGACCTCAGTGAGATGAGATAAAACATTATCTATAGAGAGACAAACGGAATAAATTTTAGACAAGTTCATTAGTCATGTATGAGCTACAATGAATAAAATATTAATAAAATAATAGGTTAGATAAGAATTATATGAGGATATATTGGGACCACTATTATGGGAAGATTAGGCTTAAATAATTAAACATAAAGATCGAGTATAGAAAATATAAAAAGTAATGGGAGATGCAACCACATACTTTTCCTACTCTATTAGTTGGTGTATATGGATGCAAGATAATAAGAAAGAGTTGGAAGAGATAATGATAAATGAGTATTGATTCTACCAATTTTGATACTAAAAAACAAATTTAAATATGAATGAGCTAATTAGATAAGCCCACAAGAAAAATATAAGAAAAAATTATAACAATCTATACTTATCTATGAGGACATGGAATACTATGAGAATTTATTGAATAACCAAATGGAGAAGATAGAGATTCGAATAAAAAACCATAAAGTCTTTTTAAAAATACAAGAGAACTCAATAGCCCCCAAAATGGAAATGATGGAAGCAAAAGAGATTGTTGTGATGGAGTAAAAGATTGTAGACACCAAAACCATACTTCCAAATTGGAAAACTTTCTATAAAGCAATGATGGACAAGTATGAGAAGTATCCACCCAAGGATGGGGAGTCCACAACATGAACCAATTTACTTATAGTAAGTTTTTGGAGTCATCTATGATATATTGTTTTGGGTACCTTCCAAGATTATCATAAGTTATATCATGGACAAGACCAATGAGAAAAACATGAGAAAATGTTGGAAAAATAATTTAGTAGTCATGATCAACATAAGATTACCACAAAACCTACAAATCTACCAAAACAACATAGTACATCTCTAGGCAAATAGCAAAAAGGCTTCTAACGATTTAGGAAATACGATAATGATTGGATCTTTGTGATAAAATAGAATGCGTTGCATGAAGAAAAAACATGTCTTATACAAACATGACCATTGATTTTTAAAAGTATCTCATTGATATTTATACCATAGCATTTTTGTAATATGATAAAGATAACATATAGAGAGTTGAAGTGTGATAAGAAAAGTGAAAAAATATGTTAAAAATTATAATAATACATATATTAGATTAGAGGAGAGTGAGAATAGAGTTAAGAGTAAGGCATTATAGAATGGAGATATATACGAAACTGTAATGACTATTCTTCTTTTATTTATATAGATAAAAAAATTTAGAGTAGGAAATACTTGTGTACTAATTACTTTGATTGAGCACATATACTTATTTTATTTTATGAATGCATAAGATAAATAATTTTATAGAATACTAACTTCTATGCCATAATAGTTTCAACTGAATTTTAAATTGGACTAGATAAACATCTATAACCAAAGTTACAGCTTTTATGTCAACAAACTAACTATAACATTTAAAAAATGTATTTACGCAACATAATTTCTCTCAACTTCCTCTTTATTCTCTTAGACCTTTTGATGCATATTTTTAAATTGAAGTGCTCTTGCAGTGGGCACTCCTAAGCCTCCCTAAATCATAAGATATAGTTATCTGTATTTTGATGAAAATATGAGTAAAACAACTGTCATGTTCAATTAACTATCCTGTTATTGAAATAACTAAAAGCAAAAATAAAAAATACACAAAATGTATTTTAATCGATCCTTATAATTGAAAAAAAAAAAATCAATGAAACAATAACAAATGATAAATTAAAGCAAAACAAATTAAAATACTCAAATAAAACATATTAAAATACTATTATGATGTAGGAGCATCCAAGGTCCCTCAAAAAATTGCATCACCAAAAACAAAGTGCATTTTTCTTCTCATTGTTTGCTTTATTTTCTCCTTCTTTGCAGGAAGGTTGTCCCATTTTCAGTGCTGGGTTGTGGTTTTTCATGATAGAGTTCTATGGTGACATCATCTTGTGAACTCATCATTCATCTTGCAATGAGTTCCTTCCCCAAGTTGGTCACGACATGTATTATTTGGAGTGACTCTTCGAATACAAAGGTAATCAGGACTGAGTTGCCTGCATGGGTTCAGGTATGAATTTAGTCCTGATGCAATGTTAATTGGTTATGAAGATCCCGAGTTGGGCTCGGTATAAGTTAATTCATTATACAGTGTTATGAGGAACATAATTCCCGACCAAGTCTGTGCCGTTGCTCATTAGTTAATCTTGTGCTAATTGACGAATCTGCAGGTGAGACGTGCTTTGTTAAATGTAGCTCGATTATGTCTTTGGCAAATTCTTTACTTAGTATAGTGTTCTTGGTATGCAAAAGTTTGATTAGATAAGATGATGGATATTCAAATTAACAGTGTTGAGAAGTGAGATAAGTCCGAACAGGACTAGGAATGGAAGGGGTTTTCATTCAAATTTATTGAGCTTTGTATAACTCGACAGGGTCTATATTGCCATATTTTCTCCCACAGGTCCGAGTGGGACGTGAAATACTTTAACGTGCCTTGGCACTTAATGTGACTCCCAAATTAGTCTTTGAGCACTCAACATTCAAATACAGTGGTCCTGGAAACATTTACTCACTGTGGAAATTAAGAAAGTGAAATCCGCTTAAGCTTATGACTGTCGAGACTTTGATGAACAGCTGCTTGAAGGACTAAAAAGCCTAATTTCTATAGAAATAATAGGTAAGTGAAACCTGAATTAATATTGGAGTTAGAAATGCATGAGTGTATTTAAGAGCCTTAAAACGTCCAAATTCATCAGTGATCCTGTAAACATGTACTCGTAGTGGAAATCGACAGAATAAAGTCCGAGTAAGATTTAGAACGAGACAAGATCCTTAAAACAGTGCTTTTTGAGAACACAACCTTGATTGCGTTTTAACATCTTTTAATTGGTTTTGATGCCTATGAAAGATGTTATATTTTATTGATATAGCCATATATCCGTTTTGAACTACTATGTAAGCCAAAACATGTTTTGGACTTTACTTATGTGGTTTGGTGAATGATCACCCTAGATATGAAGCTGAAATGTCAAAAGGAGATGGAGAGACATTGGGAGAAGATCAGAGGTCTTCCACTCACATCCATATTATAAATAAACTAGATTTCATGTCGATGGGTTTTTGGTGCATGGCTGGGAAATAGACCAGAATTGTAGTGTTCAATATTTTTTATTGGTTTGAGTAATGTGTGACTGTCAATTTGAAGGCAGAAGTTCTGCATAGGAATAGTGATGTAGTTTCTGTTTTCATCCATGTATTTTGTAATGGAAATCCTGATTGTCACATAATTTTGAATCGTAATCCATTGTGTTAAGTGAATGAATTTGATCTATGTTGTATGTACATAAATTGTTTGATGATATACCAATGTCTATTTAGAGTTGTGAAGCCTTGTAATATATGAGTCAAGGGTAGGACTTATTTTGTCCCCCATCGTCGTGCTTGTTGCACCAAGTGGTATCAGAGCTAGGTAGTGTCATGGTTATTTGTGTGATAAACTCCTCAATGTGTGTTGTAGACCGTGAGAGAGAAGTCTACATAGAGTTGAAAGTTGTGGAGAAGCTTGCATAGGTGGTTGTAGGCATGTGAAGCCCTACGACTAAGTGAGTTTGAAAGAGACTGAATTTTGAGTCCAATTATAGGGTGTGAAAGATAAGCCTATAGAGTTCCGGTGAGAGATGGCACACAAGATAAGGGCACGCAAGATGTGTGAGTTTAAAAATATGTTGAAAGTGTTCTAGGAAAGAATAGATATGTCTATACAAAGTGATGAAGATGTAGTTGTGTGTTATGGTGATGAGGAAGAGTTGGTGGTGGAGTTTTTGTCCCTAAAAGAGTAGTTATATGCTTTGGATAGATTTCAAGAAGTTAGAGGAAAATATTCTAGTGGAGGAAAGAGATTGGTCAAGGTTATGGTGTAGAAAATATGTAAAGCATTTTATGATATTTTCTTGTTTTATTAAAAAGAAAACCTAAAACAACTCATGAATTTGATAGTTGAGTTAGAACTGTCTTTTGTGCATGAGAATATGTTTGATCACATAAGGGTGAATGTTGCATGAAAGCACTTGAGTAGAGTTACAACCACATATTGGAAGGATCTCCAAGTGAAGATGCAAAGGAAAAGGAAATGGAATGTTTATGAGTGGAAAAATATGGTTTCCAAGATGTTGGGTCAATTTTTGTACTTGAAATTACAGTCAGGATGGTTGAGGAAGGTTCATGTGAAGAGGCTTGAGAGTGTTCGTGAGAATCATATTTCCAAGAGATGAAATAGATATGGGGAGCTTTCATGTGAACAACCAAATACTAATTTGATTATAAGTAACATGGATGTGCATAGGTGCATGGAAGAACATGTTATCTTCGAAGGAAATAAAGAGATGCTTTTGTATATAGATCCCAAGTCTGATTTTTAGAATAATAGGGTGTATGAGAAATATATATAGCCCATAGGTGAATACATAGTCATGGAGGAGGATATAGAGGTGATACATTGTTCACTAGAAGATGGTGACCCATTGTGTGATGATGGGTACGTAGTTTTGAAGTCTTATGAGTGGGAAAATTCTTATTTTCCTTAGTTCATGATGACAATGGGATTGTCAACTTTGTTTTGGATGGTATAAGGGTTGAAGAGAACCAAGGAATAATGCATGCTTCCACAAATGAACCAATTGAGTTGAGTGAAGATTGCAGCCATGTAGAGTTGCAGGTGAGTGAAGAGATCAACCAAGTAGAGTTTCAAAGTTCTTTGAAAGAAGCATTAGATGTAGATGTTGTCCAAGCTAGTGCACACAAGGATATCATATTGAAGGTTAGCTATGTGTAGAAGCTAAAATCAGAGGTATATATGAGTTGAAAACAACCTTAACAGGTGTGGAGAATGGGCCATTGGCAACCCATAGTGTGAGTGAAAGACATTAGCAAAATGCTAGTAGTTTAAAAGAGTTAGAAAACATCTCCTTGGGGCATGATGGAATGGTGAATTATTTTTTTGAGTGAGCTTTTATTTCCCCTAATGTATTTGTGCAATGCGAAGGTCTAACTATGGATAAATTACCAAAGAATAGGACTAATTGTGGTGTAGTCTAGAATGAACATATGTATGAAAGGTGGAGTGAAGAAGCTAACCAAGAGATAGATATGGTAGTGGTGGATGAAGATATTTTTGGTGTTGATGTTCCATCCATAGAGGAGTGTCTTCAAATTGATATGGAGATAAGGGAGTGTGATACAATATGAGAACACATTGGTTCTTAAGGAGATGTGCAACTGAATGCTCATTTGTAATGATGTGTGGAAGAAGGGTTGTCCCAAGAATAACTAAATATTGTCCTAGAGAGTGAGTAGAATGATGGTGAAGGCTTTAAGAAGCCAAATCTTGATATGCAACAATCTTGTAGCATGAAGTTAGATAAGAGGATTCACATGAGTTTGATATCAACTACGGTATAAATAGAGGAACTTGATGTTGTAGGTGTAGAGAGTGAGTTCTTTGAGCTCAACAACTAGAAGAAGGTGTTGTTGATGTGTATGGCAACATAAGCACATGATAAGGATGTTGAATTTTAAGTTAAGATGGAGAGAGTTCTTGCTATAGCAATGTGGACAATGAAGGATGAGAAAGTAAGAACTGTAATTGAGATGATTCTTGATGTTTTTGATATCAGTTGGATGCCTTAGTGTGTGTTGATTTAGTTGTGATTATATTGAGTGATAATATTTCAGCCATTTGAGAGTAGTTGCAAACATGGATATGTGATATTGTGAGTGATCCAACAACTGGTTGAACAAGGTGTAAACAAAGAGTATTGAGTTTTAGGTCATGGTGGATGGATGAGAGTGTGTTTCAACCAACAAGTGAGTTGATTGAGAGATGGTTATGGCATTGGTGAAGGATGACAATCTATGGTGGGTCTAATCCCACAAAGGAGAGAGATTGTGTTGAGTCAAATACAATAAGGAGTGACAGAGAGAGAGAGAGAGTAAAAACACGAAGAGAAGAGAAGGAAAACCAACATGTAGGAGCTTGAAATGGAATAGGAAAAAGATGAACAAACAACTGATTTACTTGGCATGTTGGAAGGGGATTCCATGTTTATCATGCCTAATGACCAAAAGAGTGGTTTTGTTATTTATCTTGTCCATGTGACCCAGAGCTCATATTTTTTAACCTTGAGTGTTTGATCTATGAGCATCCAAAGTCCCTTGCAATATTGCATCACAAAAAATAGAGTGCATTCTTCTTCCCATTGTTTGCTTTCCTTTCTCCTTCAATTGGTGTGGAGGAAGGTTGTCTCAATTTTCGTGCCAAGTTGTGGTTGTATTTGATGGAGTTATTCAGTGACATTATCTTGTGAACTCATCATTCATCTTGCGTTGAGTTCCTTCCTCGAGTTGGTCAGAACATGTATTATTTGGAGTGACTCTTCAAATACAGTGGTAATCGTGAGTGAGTTGCCCGCATTGGTTTAGGTATGAATTAAGAATGATGCAATGCTAATCGTTTATGAAGAGCCTGAGTTGGAATTAGTATAAGTTAAGTCCTTTTACAGTGTTATAAGGAACATAATTCCCAGCGAAGTCTATTCCTTTGCTCATTCGTCAATTCTGTGCTAATCAACAAACCTTCGGTGAGACGTTCTTTGTTAAATGGATCCTGGTTATATCTTTGGCAAACCCTTTACTTAGTGTAGTGTTCTCAATAAGAAAAATTATGATTGGGAAAGACAATTGGCATTGAAATTAACAGTTGTGAGTGGTGGTACAAGCCCAAACAAGACATGGAATGTAATGAGTTCTCCTTCAAATTTATTCAGCTTTGTATAACCTGATGAGGTCTATACTGTTGTATTTGCTCCCACAGGCCTAAGTGGGTTATGAACCAGTTTAACAGGATTTGTGCTTAATGTGAAGCCCAACGTAGTCTTTGAGAATTCAACATTCGAACACATTGGTCCTGGAAATGTTTACTCGCTATGGAAATTAACAAAGTGAATACTGCTTAAGCTTATGACTGTCGAGACTTGGACAAACAATTGTTTGAAGGACTGAAACACCTGATGTTTATAGCAGTCAAATGTAAATGAAACCTGACTTAGTGTTCACTGTTGGTGTTCGAATTGCATGACTGTATTTGAGAGCCTTAAATTTTTTGACTTCATCAATGATCCTATTTGCATTCGCTTGAAATGGAAATTGATAGAATAAAGTCCAACGAAGATTTATAATGCAACAAGCTCCTTGAAATAGTGCTTTGTGGATATCATAAACCCAATTGGGTCTTAACATATTTAAATTGGTCTTGGTGCCTAGAAAAGACGTTATTTTACTCTATTGATATAGTCATATACCTGTTTTGACCTATCTATGTAAGCTGAAACAAGGTTTGGACTTTTTACCTGTCGTTTTGTGAATGGTCATGCCAGATATGAAGTTGAAACATCAGAAGGAGATGAGGAGACATTGGAAGGAGATCACAGGTATTTCAATTGCATCCACATGAGAAAACTAACTTTCATTTTGACGCGGGGTTGTTGCTGAACTGGAAAATATAATAGAATTGTAGTGTTCAGTAATTTTTCTTTGTATGAATAATGTGTGATTACCAATTTGAAGGCAGAACATATGCATATGACTAGAGGTGTAGTGCTTTTTTCCCTCCATATATATTTTAATTGAATAAGCCCAGTAGTGGTATAATTGTAAATTGTAATCGATGTGTTATGTGAATAAAATTGATCTCTGTTGTATGTACGCTGACCGTTTGATGAAATGACTGTCTATTTGGAATTGTGAACCCCTGCAATATGAGAGTTAAGTGCAGGCCGTAGTTGGTATCCCCCTCCTCATGCTCACACCATATTATCATATATATTAGGTTTCATGAGAGATTTCATTTCACTCGGTGTCTGTGTTTAAACTGATCACAAGTAAAATGAGAGGGATTGTAATTATTTGACTTTGGTAGGGGCGGCCTTACTTCATTTTCACCTTCGCCCTCAATTCATTAGGGAGTATTTCATTGATGCTAGGTGTGGTTAAGTATTGATGGTAGGTGTGGTTAAGTATTGTACTTTGGCCTTTGAAATAATTTTTTTTAGAAGAATAAAATCTCATGCACCTAATAAGGATATACTTTAAATTTTAGAATGTTTTATCTTAAACAATTAAAATAAAATGAAATAATAAAAAATACTTTTGTGCGATAAGTTGTTTAAAGTAGGCAAAGGACATTTACTTGTTTCAATATCCTCATCTTCTTAGTAGTTAATATAGGAAGTATACTTATCATATTCAAGTTGCATTATAATTTTTCAAAGACAAGTTAACTTTTTTAATTATAAATTTATATTTTTATGAAGGAGACTCTTTGATAGTAGACGAAGGATGTCTACTTCTCCCAACAACCTCATCTTCAAGCTCGACTAAATAGGAAGTAGAAATTTCATGAAAAAGTCGTGTTAAAATTTTTCAATGAAAATAATTTTTTTCTAATTAAAAAATAAGCTAAAATTTATACTTCCATGTTATGGCCCTAATGTTTTGAGGGACATCTACTCATACAAACTCACTTGTCTTTCGTCATCTAACTTATGTAGGTTGCTCTTATTAGTATACTTGATATTTTGAAGTTGTATGATTATAATTTATCAATGAGAACAATTTTTTTTGAAATAAAAAATTAACTATACACTTAAGAGCTGTGTTGAATTTAATGAGTGCCTGCTCATAAGCCTCACCAAATCCTCCTCAATGTCCATTGTGTCAAATCATGGATGCTAGAGCCACCACAAACAAAGGTATCCAATACCTTCCTGATAATATTCAAAGGGTAAGATTCCATACTTTAAAAAACATGTCATCTTAAATATCCAAAAAATAGATAAAGGTTATAAAACAACATGGAATGCGCATGAAATTACATCAAAATTGGCTATTTTTTAAGTTTAATATTTTAAATTTTATTTTATATTGCAAATATTTTTCGAATTTCACACAACACAAATAATGGTAAAAAGTGAAATGCATAATAGAGTACAACGAATCAGAAGAAGATTTACACTAATCCCAGCTTTTTTTCAATGCTAAAGTAGGGTTTTAAATAATAAAGATATCCATGAAATGTTACATGATAAGTATTTGATGAAATTCCCTAAAGAATAAAATTTAATTTATAAAAGGCATTGATTTCATGGTTTTATGGTATTTAAGTGGATGCAATTTCAAAAATCCATTTACCTTGAAAATTTTATTTTTTTGATGTAACTAGAGTTTGTTAACTAAATTTTAAGAAGAATTAGATTTTATTTCCTCCAATTTATTCTAGAGTTTACATAATTTATCCTAATGTTTATACAATTTATCCTATGGTTTCATTCTTATGATTTCAACATCTTACTTATAAGGGTTTACATAAATTTTAATCAAATTTAGTTGAAATATTTACATATGTCTCTAATATAGGATTTTGCAGAGGCTTGACATGGTCTTTCTCTTCTTCTTCCTCTACTTACATTGAAGGTATTTATTGAAATGAAGGTCTTATTTTTCATCCTTGACTATATTGGTATACCATTATTTTTCCCTTTTCCCATCTTAGTTTCCCCTTTCTTCTTCTCTACTTACATTGAAGGTATTTCTTCAAATAAAGGTCTTATTTTTCATCCTTAACTATATTGGTATACCATTATTTTTCCCTTTTCCCATCTTAGTTTCCCCTTTCTCCTTTCCAATTATGCTCACCATTTCTCCTTTCCCTTCCACTATTATTTTCTTCTCTTGTATAATTTTTTGTGTTTACTCCTCTGCTCATTGTAAAGAAACAAAATAATGAAGTGAGAGTGATTTTGACACTCCCACTTTCTATTTTTTTAAAATTTTATCGGTCAATATGATGTAAAATTTATGTGAGTTAAATAATTTTTGTCCTACTTTTGCATCAACTCCCCATTTTTTTAACATACTATAAAATATAATATTTATAATATATACTACAAAATATAATAAACTATAATACATATCTTTGATAAATCTACGTATAATATTTTGGGAGATATTATTCTCGAGGTGCCCCATTCTATTTATTTCACAAATCCAAAATTATATAGGCACCTCAAAAATGATATTTATAATACATAATATAAAATATAATAAACTAGCATACATATCTTTGATAAATCTACATATAAGCTGCTGGGAGATATTATTCTCAAGGTGTCCCATTTTATTTATTTCACAAATCTAAATTATGTAGGCACCTTGAGAATGATATTTGTTGGTGCATTTTACATAAATTTATCTAAGATATGTGAGATAGTTTAGTATAATAATGTTATTTAGGTTTTAATTTATGATAGTGTTTATTTAGAAAATTATATTTTTAATAAAAAATATTATTATATAATAATATTGGCCAATTTTTTTAAATGGTTTTTTTAGGTGACAATCAAGTGAATGTCAAATAAAATTATTTTTGTTATAAAAATTAATATGGTATAATGATGTTTGCAGGGTTTTTTCAAATGTTGAAATTTCCAAGTTATAGTTAGATGGATGTAAAATCTAAGATTGAAATTAAAAATAAACAAAATCACTAAATTACAATCCAACACCACCTTCGGATGCCATTGTAGAATACTTCTCAATGTAGTAAAAAATTAAACGATACAATTATGACATAAATCCTTGTAATGTTTAATTTATACTAATGTTACAATTAATCATTCATAAATAGGATCTAAATTTTAAAAAATTAAACCTCAAAATATTTACCATATCCACATGAAAATTATTGGATACGACATCTATGTAATCTAGAGATGTTAAAGTATTTAAATAAAAATGTCCTAATGATTTCTTGGGAGAAAAAATATATGTGATTTGAATACATATTGTATTTATTTATTTCTTATTAATATTTAAGAAGGTCCAAATATTATTACTTATTGCTTTGAAAACTAGATGAATGATAAAAAAAATGATAATAGCTTATGTTTATAAGTATTATTATAGGAGTAGATGCATAACCTTTTGTTAGCATTTTTAGGCTTTTAACAAATATAAGTAACTGATCCCATTTGGGATAACTCTTAGATATTACATATATTTCATTATTCTTGAAATTTTATGCACATGCTCATGATTATTATAAAACCACAACCTTGCATTGTACCTCAGCACAACCATGGAGACTTGAGAGAGGATGCCTAATTAATTTTATATTTAATAATTATGCATTAAGGAAAACCATACTAGTATATACCCTTTAGATGTCAGGTTATTAAATAAAATTATAGCTTGGCACACTTACTCTATTATTAATGGAGGCTCCATTGGAATTGAGTTTGAGGGACATGAGTAAAAGCTTTAGAACAATGTTGGCCATTTTTTTTAAATGGATTTTTGAAAAATAAAGTAATGTTCAAATAGATATCAACTTTAAAGTGGGATTTAAAAGTGTGTATATACTCAAATTTTCTTTCTTTCTTTATCATCACTAATATTACTATTAGTCAACACTAATTCTGCTTATCTCATTTATCCACTTTGATTTCATCCTAATATCACTCCTAGTCATTTATCTAACATTTTCCTTCTTCATCCTTCATCAAAATAATCTTATCCCTATACCACCAATCTATTAATTATTATAATCATATCTTAATTCTATCCTAATCCCACTTATCCATTATTTGAGAATTTAAAATTCCCATGACCCACCTACTCACTTACACTAGCCTATTCCTAGGCTATCTTACACCCTTAGTCCCTAATAACATATCTATTCACCCATCCTAATCACCTACTAATCCTACTTATCCCCTAAATGGATTCTATAATTCTAAATTCCATAATCCTCTCTAACTTGGTGATTCTTCTCTAAAATCCTCTATTCTAGAGGCTTACAAGGAATTTTTAATTCCTTTTTAATCATGTCTCCCTCTTCTATTTAAGCACCTCAAATACTCCATTAAAAATAAATACAAGATAAGAAATGAATCCATAATATTTTCATGTCAACATGATGAATTAGTCCATCATCCAAGTCAATGAATCAAGCTATCATAATGCTACAACTCTGAGTCTACTATTGTAAGCAAATCTCAATCCAAATCTTTTTGTCTTTTATTATTTAATCTTGGTTTAGAGAAATTTTCTTTAGGATTTTAAGTACTATTATCATTTATGTTTTTAATTTTATCCTAATAGCTATAGATCTCAATTAATAGATTAACATTTTGGGTGTTTTATTGTAATTATTTATTCAAATTCAATAGCTCAAACTTTCATCTACATTTTGGAAACCATTATGGGATAACCCCTTCAATCGATCCATTTTTCCATGTTATAAGTGTTTTGATAGCTTGCGATATTGGTTGGACAAGCAAAAATCTCTAGATTTCATCAAAATTTCATGCCCAGGTAAATGATTATTTTTATCTACAAGTTACAACATTGCATCAATGGTTTTGTCAACAAATTTGTGATTATGAATTAAATGTATCATTTAATTGCTAATCATTAACTACTCTAGTAGGTTTTTGAATTTTTATAATGTCCTAGATTCATAAAGATTGATTTTGCTATAACATTACAATTTTGACAAAGCTATAGATTTATAGTTGTGATATTCTAAAACTACAGCTATATAATTGCAATTTTGTATATAAGTCATGATATTGCCTTGTGAATAGTTATTTTGCTTCATATAGTTAAAACCAATAATTGAAATTGGTAACTATGATCTTTAATTACTTTTACACCTCTTTCTAAGTGTTGTTTACTAGCAAGAAATGGGAAGGAGCTACGTAGATCAACATAAAACATCCAAACAACCCCTTTTACCACTCGTAATACCATAGATTATGACTAGACAATTTTGCTTAATATCAATGATTTTGCATGTCGATAAGCGATATTGATTTTGAATTTTTCTGAAAATACAAACATTAGATTTAAGGCATATAAAATGCCTCTTAATTTTATCTAAATATTTTTTTAGCTTCCATACATATTTTTGTCATACTAAGTTTAACTATTAAAAATTTGGGTGTTTTTCCTTGTCTTGCAAAATTGTAAATTGTGAATCATGATTTTGCAGTCAAAATCATGATATTTCTTAACCACTTATAGTTTTGTATTAAACTATATGGTGACTACCATAGTTAGTTAACCTTCTTCAAAATCATTACTTGATAGTTATGATATTACTTAAAATCCATAGTTTTGTACTTTTTGGAAGTGTTTTTACACTGAACTGATTGTGTATCCATGGTTTTACCTTTTATAGTTGCATTTTTGCACTCATTTTTTATATTCAATTTGTCATTTTTGAGTGCATTTTTTAGAGTTATTTTATTTATTTTTATGTCATTCTAAGCATCCCAAAAGTCTAAAATTATGTTTGGATTTGAGGGTACTTCCCCTCGACCCCACCCCATACCATGATAGGTAGCGTGCCTAGGGAACTACCCATTTATCCTATAAGGGGTGCTTCCCCTTAAACTTACAAGTAGAACTACCCCTTGGCCCTATTAGGGTCTACTTCACCTAGACCCCTTCATTGTTCACTCCTGAACAAAAGAAGTTACATAGTCAAACCATGATTAATTTTTTTAGTGGCTTCTATTAAGTCTTATTAAACTAGCAATTTATTTCTTGCATGATGAATCAAATTGTAATTTATATTTGATAAAATATTATCTTTTAGGTCATATATTTTATCTAATGTCTTATTTTTTAGGTTACCCCTCAAGATTGCCAATTGAAACTACTTATCATTTTCTTGTAGGCTACCTGTCAAGGACATTTTAGCACCTTAAAAATCATTTTGTTTGTTTAAGACTTTTAATCATTTTAATCACTTTGTTTCAATAATGTTGTCTAAATTCCTTTATATATATATATATATATATCATTTATCTTGAATATATCTCACATCTAATTAATCATGTAAATTATTATTTTTGTCTATCTATATGTCACCTAATGGCTATGCTGGTGTATGCTCTCCTCCTTGCATCCTTGTGGAAATTATTGAAAGATCAAAAACCACAAAAAAAATCTCTTATTTTTATTTTAGTGGGCAATGTGACATGGAATTGACATCCATGCACTTGGCATAGTCTTAGGTAACCATAGATTCCACCACCACACACTAGTCCAAACTCTATGTTTCAATAGAATATAAATATCAAGGACAATTGTCATTATGATAAGCATTGACCCCATTTAGGTAATCCATGAAGGAAAAGAGTTAATTTTTTAAACTAGGTATTATATACCACCCTACATAAACTTGGGCCCTATTGTGCCTATCATATATGTTAGGGATGCCCCTAGAGAGATTATTCAGCCTAGCATAAGACCTTTTGGCCATAACAAGCAACTTATTTCCAGAGTTGGCATTACCTCTCAAGTGATTGTCATGTGCAGAAAGGGTTAATGGGGTTCATGAGATTCTATAATAGGTCACTGGCCTACAACATCAACCACAAAGATGGTATATGGTGCAATCATCGAGTTACACACCCAAAATTAGTTTACTAGTAATACGATTGTGGCTTGTTTGATTTTGTGAGTGTTGTGCTAGACCTGTGTTGTTTGTGATCCAATTTAGCCACTTACCCAAGCCTATACATACTTATCTAGATCTCATCTAATCATCATATTATCCTCTTGTTTATATATTCTTTGTACATCTTTTTAAACATCATATGATCTTGCATCTCTTCCTATCTCTCACCACCCTCTTGTCCTACATCTCATCTTAGTCACATCTTATCCCATTCTCACCCACCAATCATTAGTCATACCCCATATCCTCATCGTAGTCTAAATTAAAATAAGTCCAACTTATCCATAAAATAATCATTTATCTTGATTTTGTCTTACATATCCACCTTATCCACCATCTTGCTAACCTGGTCCTAATCATAGTACAACCTAACTCATCCTATTGTCTATATTAATCCTCCCATCAAGTTTGTAGTCAAACCCTACTATTCATCCACATTGGAAAATAACTCTTCCACATTAGGGTTCTAATCCTAAGCTTGTTATTGTCTAATCAAGTTTGAGTCATAATCACATATCCTATCAAGCTATTAGTCAAATCATCTCATCCTATTTGAGTTGTTCATCTTATTCTTGAGATAAACTTAATCCTATCAATCCAAGTCAAAATAAGTCTTTGGGCTAGTCTATCCCCTCATCTAATATTATATCTTTTCATCACTCACACATTCAAATCTAATCAACATTATCAAGGTCTAGTTAATGTCCTAAATTGGTCAACTTAAATATTATAGCATACATCTAGTCAAACTTGCGATTGGAATAATAGAAGACTTTGTCCAAATTTGTTCCATGCGCCCTATCTTCATCCCTTAATATTTACATTCAATCCCTCATACCTACTAGTTAGATCTGATGAGTCAAATAATTTGTACATTCTCCCATATTTATCTATGGAATCTAATTTTTTTTGGTCAATACCCTGATTGAGCAATGCCTCATCACTAATAGGGATATACTCATCTCTCACCTCCTGGAGATGATCACTCTACATTATATAGACCTTGATCCCACCAACCCACCATTACCTCCAGTCCAAACCCATCAATGTGAGATCCATTCAAATCCTTTATCCAATAATCATATCCAATAATCTACACCTTTCTCTATCCTATCCTAGCCACCTTGGCTACTACTAGTCCACCCACTTAGTCATGTAAATAACCATCTAATCCAAAATACAATGCTTCCACATCTAAGTCACATAGTGAAGAGAGCCCCTATACACCTCTTCCTGTATACTTAGAATCCCTTTTCAAACAACTTGTCACTACCAACATGATGGTTTACCTACCTATATGACATATTAATCCTACCAAGCCTAAGCCATTTTGGTATAAAGTAAACTAGTACTATGTATGTCATCGAGAATTGCGGTATACCATTATTCAATGTCATAATTTACAAACTATGTAAAATACCTCATCAATCATGATGACATATCAATCAAAAATTAATTATATGAGTCTACTTCCTTAGATGAACAAGAAAAGGAATGCCAAGATTCCATTCCCAATCACAATCAATCCCTTCCCTCTCGAAGCCAAGGTTAAGACACCACATCCATATTCTATGGTCCTTCCATCTTTGACACATCCTCTACTGAATACGAGTCTATCCCTCATTAGCCTCATCTTCTCTTCCCTCATAAGTCCTTATTTCATGGGCCTATCCTTGGTGAATCCATTTTCCCTCCACCATCTTCCCCTCATCCATTATTTCATAAACCCCATGATGAGAGGTCACTTAAAAGCAATGAATATTGTACTAGAAGCATTACATCCTATACATCAAAGTCAACATCAAAGTTAATACAAGTGTTATCTACATTAGGATCATGTTCAGCACTAGTATTTGAATCAGATTCCTCATTGGAAACATCTTCCTCATATATATAGTAACATATGATGACTATGCCTTCTCTTTGGAATATGCCTCCAATTCAAATAACAATCAATCAATAGGAATTTTTTTTTTATCACAATCAAGATGATGAAGTCAAAACAGAGTTTTTACAAGCTTTATTTATTGAAAATAGTTAGAGTGAATATATCCTACTTTAGATGCATATACTACAACTAGTCCTAGTGATCATTATGCTGATCTTGAGAATATTTTCTATGATGTTGAAGTTGGGTCTCCTAATAACCCCTATGAAGACATGCTACCATATCACCCCTCATTTAAATCATCATACCATCTCCCCTACCTCCATCCATCATAGGCCCCTTATCATTCTATAAATGATCATTTAATCACCTCCTTCCATAGTGATGGACATAAACACACATCATCAGACTCTTTCTTACGTAATATAACATGTGACACAAATACAAAAGTCTAAGACCATATTAAAAAATTCAACCACTATGATCAAATCCTCTTTGATACCATAAGTCAAAATCAAGAAAAGTTAAATCATCAGCCTGATCCAATAGTGCATTCTCATGATAAAGCTCAAAACTAGGCACAAGGGGAATATCAAAGTAAAAATAATCATCATCTATCAAGTCAAAAATAAATCTCCTTTGGTGAAGCCCAAAATTAGGCACCAAGAGGTAATCAAAGTCAAATCCAATTATAAAATCAAAATATTGTCAACATCACTACCAATTTGATTGATAATCATTCCAATGATCTGATCAAAGAAGAGTCATGTAGTTTAAAAGGCTTAGATCTATTAAAATATTTTCTCACATATCTCCAATCAAATGTGGAACATCCAACATCTCTAGTGATTGAACAATTGATATTCTTAATCCTTAAATACCCATCACATCTTCTTATCACACTCCCATGATCCCCTCAAGTCATACCATCCATTCTAATCCATTACTC
Organism: Torreya grandis; assembly: GCA_037957365.1. Taxonomy (NCBI): domain Eukaryota; kingdom Viridiplantae; phylum Streptophyta; class Pinopsida; order Cupressales; family Taxaceae; genus Torreya; species Torreya grandis. Next base: position 1,966,814 of record JARHVA010002872.1, read on the forward strand.
CCCCATCAACATCATGATCTAAACCTATCCATACCTCACATCACCTACCTAGGAAGCATCATCTCTCATAGAGGTGATGAAGATTCCTGGACTAGATTTTTGTAGGGGTCTCAATCAAGAATAACCAAAGGTCACATGGACCTCAATACATCAAGTGGTGAAAACATTATCCTAGCTTCGAATCTCTTTAGAACTAGTTTTGTCGAAAGATCCAATAAGTATCTACATTATTTCATCTCATCCCATATCTAATAAATTGAGATGCCAAAAGAAAAAATTGAAAAAGTTAAAAAATAAAAATAAAAAAATAATCTATCTAATGGTAAAAACTAATCTTTTAATGCCTTGGGCAAGTACCATGATGAAAACCAATTTTTGACATCATGGTAAAATAATCTATTATCTACATTGTAGCTCAACACTTTTAGGTAAAATCCATCCATTTCATCCATCAAACCCATCCTTGTCATCCTTATCTATCTTATCCATTAATCTACCATCATATCATGCATCCTATTATGTTTATCCTTCCCATCTTCATCTTCATAAAGACATGGAAGAGGTCTTTAGAAGTGTTCTAAAATCATCATAGCATATCCTCCAATGGACACTCAGGTAATTAAACATCTGGTTCCTTCATGATGTTGTCATTGACAATACCTAGTCCATTATTCCTTGGTCTCATCCCATTTATGGTATCACCCTCATCCTTTTATCGTACCATCCATTATTCCATCCATATTTATCTTGGTTGTTAATATAGGTGTTCCCTTTACTAGTAACCCCATTTGTATAGTGTATACACATAATCTAAAAGGACCTAACAATTGAAATATGTCAAAAAACCTAAAAATTTATACAATCCACAAAATCTAAAATGCCTAAGTGGTCTTGTCTTTTGTCATGTTGTCATAGTTCCTATGTATCCCACAAATCCTATCTAAAGTCTTATCCATATTACATTTTTCCTTGTCCCAACATTCTAATCATGTTTTCCTATGTCTTCAATGACCTTATCCTAATCCAAGTCCGTGGTCTAATCCTTATCCAAATCCTTGTCATAATCCAAGCCCCTAGTCTAATCTTTATCCAAATCCTTATCCTAATCCAAGTCCCTAATCTAATCCAACACCACACCCTTATCCAAGTCTATAACATTAATCCAAATTTACATTGTCACAACTGGCCTAGTCCACCTCATCACTTGATCAATCAAACCATCAACTCTCATTATTTAGACATGACATAATGACACTACATGTAGATACTTGTGTGTGTTACTTATCTATTATTTGACTTATTTTTATGTCTATTATCTATATATCTAATTATTTGTTTGTCTATATTTATTTTTAGTCTTACATCATGTCTATTTTTTATTGGTTAATTAATGAGGATTTAATGATGACCCCAAAAGCTATAATTATTCTTTTATGTACCCTTGTTGATTCAAGGTTCACTATTTTCCCCTTTTATGCACTTTAGCACCATGTATTCTTGGTCATATTTATATCATGGGGCATATTACCTAGTTATACATTTATTTTATTACTTATAAAATTATGATCTCTCTTACAACCATGATGGATTAATCATTTACACACTCATCATTTCTCTAATATCCCACATCCAATCACTTACCCTAGTCTTTTATCATCAAATCGATCATCCTACTCCACTCCTCTAATATCCAACCATTCCTATAAGTATTTTTAATCCTATTTATATCCGCTAACCAATAATCTATCATCTATCTAGTCATCAACATATCAACATCTACTATCTCATCTCTTGTGTAGTCTTATATCTTCATGTCTAACATCTAAGTCACATCATCTATATAAAAACTAACATGCCTAGCAATCCTCATCATCTTAATATTCTAATCCATCATCATCATCACCCTTTATCATGTAATCTAAACTACATTAGTCTGAGGTCTTTTAGAATATATATGCATCTCTTAGTCACATAAAGTGCCTAAGGTTAGCTCAACCACTCTCTCCTCTTTCCCATCATTCATCACCACATTTATCTTATCTTTGAGCTATAATATCACTAATTTATCAATTAGTGTATTGATAAATTACCACCCTCACAATCATATCCCTAATCTTATCATCAATCAGCTGCACCTGTCAATTGGGCTCAACAAAATCATAACATCCATTTATTCTTCAATTAATCAACCATCATCACTAATTGGTCAATTTATAATCTATCATTCCATTTCATGTGTCTTTTATAGGGGGATCATCACTATTAGTCATAGTATATCTCATTTATTTGATGCATTGAAATCCAATTATTTCCTTGTGTCTTTTGGTCATTTGATCATATCATTATTCTTTTTCATCTTCTTCATCATATCACTCGACTTCAACATTGATTTATTCATAGTATCATGTCCTTGTCTTATCTTGACTAATAACTCTCCCTTGCATGTGTTCTTACTTGGGATATGTCAAAATATTGTGTCCTTTTATCCTATGATCATCATGCTATGGTTGATTCACCCTTAAGATGTGTCAAAAATCATGACACTATTGCTACCACTCCTTGTGCATATGTTATTTCTAGGGGCATCATCAATTTCTAGCTCATTGCTCAGGGCAAGTTTATTTTATTCATCATCTATCCCACATCTAGCATCCCATCCCATTGTATATTCATTAGATCCCATCCCTTGTTTCCTCTTTCAAGTGGCCATCGGTCTCATTATTCTTTGCATGTCCCCTCAAGGTGGCATCATAATCCCTAAAATTATTTTCACTAACATCATCTACTAACATTCATTGATAAACTAGTTTTTATTTAAATTGCCATTAATCCTTCCACTTCACCCACTCACAATTCCACTTCAAATAGGGGGAAAATGCATACACCTAAATTCATTTTCTTCCTTTATTGTCACTAATATTACTATTAATTGACACTAATTCTACTTATCTCATTCATCTCTACTAATTCTATCCTAATATCACTCCTTCTAGTCATTTATGTAATATTCCCCTTCTTCATCCTTCATCACACTAACCTTATCCATATCCCACCAATATATTAATTCTTATAATCTCTTAATCCTATCCTAATGCCACTTATCCATTTTTGGGGAATTTAAAATTCCCATGACTCTCCTACCCACCTATACTAGCCTATTCATAGGCTTTCCTACACCCCTAGTCCCTATTCACCTATCTAATCACCCATCCTTATCCCCTATTAACCCTAATTAGCCCCTAAATGAATTCTAGAATTCTCCAATTCTAGAATCCTCTCTAACTTGTCCCTTCTTCTCTATGAGCCTCTATTATAGAGGCTTCCAAGGAATTTTTAATTCCTTTTTAATCTTCCCTCCCTCTTCTATTTTAACACCTCCAATCTTTTATTAAAATTAACTACAAGCTAATAAATTAATCCATAACATCTTCATGTCAATTTAATAAATCAGTCCATCATCCAAGTCAATGAATCAAGCTATCACACTGCTACAAATAAGAGTATACTATTTTAAGAAAATCTCAATACAAATATTTTTGTCTTTTATTGTCTAATATTGATTTAGAGCAATTAGCTTTAGAATTTTAAGTGCTTTTATAAATGTTCATTTGTGTTTGCATTTTTATCATAATAGCTCTAAACAGTAATTAGTGGATTGACATTTTGGGTGTTTTGATGTAATTACACAATCAAATCCAATAAATCAAAATTTCATCTACAAAGTCAACATGCTCACTCCATTACATCCCACCATGCTCTCTTCGAGATACTATTTTAGGATGCCTCCTAGTATAATAAAATATTTACCAAATTAATATTACATTTTTATAAATTATATAAATTATAATAATAATAATAATAATAATAATAATAATAATAATAATAATAATAATAATAATAATAATAATAATAATAATAATAATATGTTTTATGTGGTATATAAAATATTTATTAAAAATATGAAATTAAAGATATATATTGAAAATAATTGTACATAATTTCCATCATTTGATTTTACAGTATCCATTTAAAAACACGTTGATATATTTAGTATTTAAACTTTTCATTTTTATATTTTTTAATTTCATCAAGTTCTTCACTAGTTACATTGCATGGATTTTTAGTTGATACTAATGTCCTACTCACCTTCCTATTGATCTATTTATATATTGACCTGACCCATTCATATTATTTTATATTCCTATTGGTATATTTATTTCATCATGTTATTTGTTATCTATAGCTTTACCAACTTCATGATATTCAAAATCAACTGCATCAAGTTGATCGTTTTGATCTCCATCTTTAACAACTTGGTAATTATTTTGAAGGCCATATTTTTCATTAGAGTCATCTTAATCATTTAAGTTAAAAATGTTACTACTTCCCCAGTGTTGAAATATTTTTTTGAGAAACATGTCTCACCCTTGGTTCACAATGCAATGAAAACTTCCAATTGATTTGCCTCTATGTTAGAAGACAAGAAAATTATATAAACATATTTATAATAAAGGTTAGTACATGATATTGTTGGACATATAAAAAATTTCACATTAAAAGGAAGACTGAAATATGAAAAATTTAAACATGAAAAAAGGATAAGATATACATATGAAAATTTTAATAAATAAATACTTCATAACAATGTTAAGGAAACACATATGGCTCTTTCCCATCATGTAAATATTTAATAAAGTCAACTACCTAAAGACCAATTTTAATGTTCATTTTGAAATATCTATTATCAATATATGGGTACCATGTATGCTTAAATATGACACCTTCAAAACTACTATAATCAAATTTTATTATTTCTTATATCTTTATAACATAATCCAATTTCCATTGGAATATATTTCTATCATTTTCAATTTATCAATTGGCTTATTCAAAATAAACAACTCTACTAAAACAAGTGTAATCTTAAATATGACACCTTCAAAACTCCTATAATCAGGTTTTGCTATTTATTATATCTCTACAACCTAATCCAATTTTATCTCGAATAAATTGGTATCATTTTCACTATCTTAGTTAGACTATTCAAAAATTAATATACATGTGCATGTGTGTACACACACACAATTTACCTAACCTTCATATTGTTAAAATAAGTCATATTGTTGTGTGTCATGTTGACACTTATTTTGAATTCCACGTTAGGAAGTGTTGTTACCAATGTCTAATTTAATATGTTTATAAAGTTTTTTTATTCACATTTAATGTTGGTAGCTATCCTCACATGTATGATAGGTTAGGACTAACTTGGTGAATGATCCAACCTTTCAGTCAACCAATAGTAAAATCTCACTCACCTCTTTTTTTTCCTATATAAAGACCCTATGTATCCTTGTGTAAAATTAGAATTGAACTTAGATTTATCTCCTAAGTAGGTGTATATGTATTTTTAAAGAGTCTTATTCTAGTGCAGCCATTGCTAGTTACACATAAGCATTGTATATTTATTTAGTGTAATAAAATGTATTTTTTGTTGGTGAATCTCTTTCTCTTTTCTGAGGGCTGATATGTGGATGATTACATTGTGGAGTTTTTATGGGGCCATACTAATTTAAAATATGGAATCACAACTATGTTAAATTTATTATGGTATTAAATCTAGGCTAATTTAACTTGGTATCAAAGTTAGATCCACAATATCCATCTCACATTGTTTTAGATATACCTCTTTCAGTTAGATTCATGATTTTCTGCAGCTCTATATATGGATGAGTTTAATTGAATATATTTACACCATATTTAATTTTTAGTGTATTTAGTACATATCATACATTCCCACTACATTTATCATTCCATATAAAGTTAGTTTTGACATTCATTTCACTAAATTCTAACACAATGAGCTCATTTTCCATGACATGTAAATCATGTTATGCACAACTCTAAATATTTTACAAGGGTAAAATAGATGAAATTTGAAGGAAAATAGCCTTATAAGCTTATATAGCATGCTTTTAGGATTGTATTTTAAAAAAAAAAAATTAACTTACAACAAGATGGTAGCTTTTATATTTGGCTACATATTGGATTTGGATCCATTCAAAGGGTTTTTTCTTTATTTATTTTTTATTTTTTATTTTGTTTTATTTTATTTATTTTTATAAATCTTGATTATTTTTTCAAATGTAAATTTTATTTTCACATATTTAAAAAGTGCCATGGGTGTGTTTTATATTTTAGGCTTGTGTGTGTGAGATTTTTAAGGCTCCTTTTTATTTCTTCATGCGTGTATTTTTTTTGCACTTCATTTTGATATTATTTTCTAAGTACTAAATGTGTAATTTCTAATAAATATCACTAGAGGATTTATGTTCTAATTTTTTACATGCATATGACATTAAATTTTTTAGAGATATTGAGATGATTTATCTTTTAGAAGGGGTAGGGCGGCGGGGGGGGGGGGGGGGCGGGGGGGGGGTTGGGGGTGGGGGAGGGGGGGCGTGGGGGTGGTGGGGATGGGTGAAGGTTTCATACTTGTAATAATTCTTGGTTGTTCAATTATGATATACACCTTATGTTTTTTTAATATGATGTATATATGCATAGGACAGTATCAAAATTCAAAATAGTTTTTTAGCCCATCCTTTTTGGTATTAAAGTTTATAACATCATCATTGAACCATATTTAATGGTATAAAAATTAAGAACATCATCTCTAATCCAAAATTATGTAGTGGTATAAAAATTTAAAATAGTTTGTGAATGAACCCTATTTAGTGCATCTTACCCATGAATTTTTGTTATATGGAACTCATGTCTTGTTTACATAGCCAGATTTATGGAAGGTACTTTTGATTCATCTAATTTGAGGATTGAATAGATTCAACAATCATATTTAAAAAATTCATTCAATATTTTTTTTTATATAATTGTATATGGGTAGCTCATTGCGCCTAATTTATGGGACCCATATTCATGAACTTAAGACTTATGGTCTTTTACCACATGACTAAGCTAATCTTTAGGTAGTGTTAGTGTGTGTCATGTTCACACTTGTTATGAAGTCTAACATAGGTAGTGTTGTTTCCAAGGTGTGATTTACTATTTTCATAACTTTTTTTAATTCTTATTTATTATTGGTAGTTATCCTCACATGTGTGATAGGATTAGGTGTAACTTGGGGAATGATCCCACCTTTCTTTCAACTAGTAACAATCTCTCACTAACCTCTTGATTTTCCTATTTAAGGACCCTTTATGTCCTTGTGGAAATTTATAATGCATCTTAGTAGTAATATAATAAGTTGTTGGAGATGTTTTATTATAAAATCTTGTTTAGGTGTAGCCATTTATAGTTTCATAAAAGTATTGCTTATTTTGTTCATGTAAAATGATGTATTTTTTTTGGTCAATCTATTTATCTCTTTTGAGTACTTATGTGTGGATGATTGCATTGAGAATTTTTTTGGGACTTTACTCATTTATAATATGGCACAAAAATAATTTTAAATTTAATATTTACATTTATTCTTATGTAACTATTCTTGGATTGATGAAAGCAAAAAGAAATTAACGGGCACACTTTTCAAAATTTATTGAAAACTAAATTTATCGATACTTCATGAATGAATTAAAATATTTACATAAGATTATTTAATTAATTATTATCTATAAATTGAATTTGACATGCAAAATTAAAAAATATAAATTAATAAAAAAGCTACCTAGAGTTAACTAACCTTGTTATTTTTATCAGTGGCTATTTTTAGTAACTTTTTCATGCATGTTTGGCAACCACTATCTTTATAAAATTTGACATTTGAGCTTAGATGGGGATAAAAATATACAATTATAATATACACACTAAATTAAAACTAATGTAATAATTTAAACACAAGTTCACTTTTAGTTACAAAAATATCTTATTTCTAAAATTAGAAAATTTCTAAAAAATATAAAAATAAATTTTTAGACCCTTAGATGGTCATACATGGCATCTGAATTGTTTGAAAAAAGGCCCTAACAAAATATAATGGGTTAGTGATAAAACCTTATTTTTGATATATTCATTTTCAGGTAAATGAGAGCTCAGACAAGTTCCTAGATCAAAATTTATGGCCTATAGTCCACATCATTCTACTTTATTTAAAAACAACATAGCTCTTGAAATTTGACCTGATTATACTCATACCATTTCTTATATTAATTAATTATTAAAATCCCATTCTCAATCCAAGTGTTATCTTTCTATTGTATTCCTTCCCACTATACCAAATATTTGTTATAGTTGCCTTGACTTATGTTCACTATCTTCTTATCCAAAACAAGTTATATCTTTTCTTTCTTCTTCCTTGGTACTTGTTGCTTCCAATCAAATTCTTCATATTACTCACCTTCATCATCCTCTCCATGAAAATCATACAAATATTAAACATTAAATACAAGATAAATATAAAAAATTTGTGGTAAACTCACTTCTTAAGAATTGTCATTAATTTTGTTCACAATTCTCCACAGACTTATCCTATTTTACTTAAACTTGTTATATGTTACCTAGGGAAATATTGATTTTCTCAAATACACCATCACCAAATATCCTTATTAAAATTCCTTTATAATTCTTTTTACTTATGATTCTACCTTATATTTTTCATTCATTTCTTGTAGCTTTCTTCTCACTTATTGCAACTATTTTATGTTTTCTAAATGCATCCACATCATCACTAATCCATTATAAAATTGTTAAATATAAAAAATATAAAATATCATTAGTACTATAAAATAAAAAATATGAAATGGTGATGTCCTTGTTCACTTTTTCACAAAATTATTATATGCAAACTCAACTTGTGGTTAGTTTAAGTCCTATTATTTAAGCTTAACTCCAACTATGCATCCCAATAAAATTCCCAAGCTCTTGTTTACTAATTATATTTGTCCATCTATTTATGGGTGGCATTAGCTACTAAATTTTGGTTTAGTTCCCAACTTATTGGATAGGGTTCTCTAAATATGAATTAGAAATATTTGTAGTTTTATATGTAGTAATGATTTTTTCAATACCATGCAATATCAAAACATCTTTAAAAAAATATTTTACTCTAGTGGAATCATTAGTTTTATTACATAAAATAGAATGAATATTATTATAAAAATTATCTACAAAAAAAAAATTAATCATTACCTTTCGATGTATTTTACAATGCTAATACAACTTCCATAATCAAATATGTCCATGGTGCTCTTTGAAATGGTCATAGAATGCACAACCCTTTAATTTATGCATGACCTTTATCGACTTGGCATATCATTAAAATTTAAACATATTTTTTAAAATATATTTTCATATTTGGAGAAAAGTGCTTCCCTTCCACCAAATATATTGTCTTATTCTTACCAAATTGTCCACCCAAACCACCACCATATAATTTTATTATAATATTATATCTCATAGGCCCAACTAGAATACATAACTCTTTTAACATGAGGATATAGCCATAATATATAATATATTTATCATATATATATAAATTTTTCACTTTCTAATTGATTCCTAAATTGTTCAACAATCTTCCTAAAAGTTGGATAAGTATCATACAATTCCGTAACAAATTCAAATCCAACTACTTCATTCACCATAATAGTTAATAGCACTAGTAACCTACTTAAATAATTAGCTACATCTTTATTATTTATTGATTTATGATTCAAATAAATAGCATATCCATAAAAAAATACACCCAATTTGCGTGTCTACTATATAACTTATTTTGATTGTTTACATACTTCAAGGCCTCATGGTCTTGGAATGGACAACCTTATATTTTGTTCATTGACTTTAGCCACATGGCATATCCTACATTTTGAAACATATCTTGTCACATCTCTTTTAATAATTGGTAAAAAATACTTTTCCTCTGCCAAATATATTTTATTATAATTACCAAAGTGTCCACCTAGACCACCACTTTATAATTCTCTTATAATAGTATCTCTCATAGACCCAACCATAATGCATAACCATTTTCCCTTGAAGAGATAACAATCCTATATAAAATAATCATCATAAATAGTACATGCTTCTCTCTCTAATGTATTCATATATTGTTCCACTTTATTCCTAAAATATGATTCAATATCAAACAATTCCTTAGCAATTTCAAATGTAACTACTTCAATCACCATAGTAGTTAACAATGCCACTCGCTTGCTTAAATAATTAACTACCTATTTATGCATTATGAATTTATGATTCAAAACAATAGTATATACCTAAAATAAATACACCCACTTTTCATGTCTAATATATAATTATTTTTTATTTTTTACATACTTGAAAGCCTCATGGTCTGTAAATATGATAAACTCATTAGGCACTAGCTAATGCCTCTAGTTTCTTAATGCTTGCACAATGACATAAAATAAAACCTCATTTTTAGAATGCTTACTAATTACCTAATTAAAATTATTAGTGATATATTTTATTGGAATTGATTCTTGACCGAACACAACATTGATACCTACATGTGAAACATCACAATATACCTCAAACACTTTTTAAAAATATGGTAATGCTAAAATAGGTCTTTCAATCTCCTTCTTCTTTAAATTCAAATCGTTTTGTTGCTACCATTTTCCAAAAAAATAATATTCCCTCATGTTATTTGTTAGTGGTGCAAAAATACCATTGAAATTATTAACAAAATTTATATAAATTTTTTTAGACCATAGAAACTTGTTACCTCTTATATGTTTTATAGAATATTCAACTCAAAATTACCTTTACATTTTATTTATCCATTATTACACTATTATGAAAGTAAAATTCAAAAAATACCAAATTATTCTTCATAAAATTTCAATTATTTAGATTTTCACATAGATTTTTCTTTCTTAACAATTCTAATACCATTATCAAATGAATTAAATGATATTATCTATTCTATTAAATATCAAAATATCATAAAAATAACCCACTATGAACTTACCAATGTAATATTTTAAAATTGTGTTCATCATCCTCATAAATGTGCTTGATACGTTCAATAATCTGAATGACATTATTATAAACACATATAAGTAATATCTAGTGCTAAATTTATTATGCACTCATCTCTATCAAAAATAAAAATATTGTAATAACCACTCTATAGAGCAAAATTAGTAAAGTATTTTACTCCTGAAAGCACATCCATCATATCATCTTGACAAGGTATAAGAAATTTTTATTTTACAATGATTTTATTGATTGATCTATTATCCACACACATCATTCATTTTCCATATTTATTTAGATTTAGAAATGTTGGTGCTACACATGGACTCATGCTATCATTCACTACACTCTTTCTCACTAATTCAGTATACTACCTATTCAAATTTACATGTTTTGTTAGTATCATCCTATAAACTTCTTGATTGGGTAGAGATGATATTAGAATAAAATCAATATGATTTTTAATGTCCCTATTTGGTGGTAAACCATATAAAAACCCATAAAGTATAATATCTACATATTATTTTAACACTTTTACTTATTTTTATGGTAATTTGATCACATGTGCATTATTTCTTTACTAGTAATGCACAACAACAACTTGTGAATTTTATTTCTTTAAAAAATTATGTTTTGGAAAACATGATTTATTCATGATATTATTCTCTATGAGTTAATAAAACTACATTTGTACCATGTTTCCAAAAAGTGTATGTATACATTGCCTCATCATGAATTGATTTTCTTTCATATTTACATGGCCTTACTAGTAACGCATGGCATGTATCCACGGGGATAAAAACAAACCATATTTCATCCCTATAAATATTTTCCATATAAAACATGACAAACACATTTTATCTACTATAAATTCCCTTTCTTAAACCATGAAATCTAACAAGGATAAGGATGCTTCCCACACTGTAGGCATAGTTTTTCTACCATTTCTTTAGAAACTATATTTTACATCTACCACAAATATAATTAGTTTTCATACCTTACCTCTTGAACTACACCTTATTCAAAAAAAAACTTATATGCAACCATGAATCTATGTCACATACAATTTCCTCTACAAATTATTTAAGTATTAAATAGTGGATTATGCGACTAATGATTAGTAGTGATAATATTTATTTATGATTTGGATTTGGATATGATGTTTGATTAAAAATTATATTACTTGTTTCATGATCAATATCTTCATGTATAATTTTTGTATATGTCTTATCATGATTTACGATCATAATTTTATAGATTATTTGCATTCAACAATTTATTATGGTTATATGATGATGATTATTATGATTTCAGAATAACTACTAGTTTGGATGATGAGGTGATTGTAGGACTATCTTGTCATCATATGTATTTACAAATGAGAGTATAATCAAAGAGGGGGTTTAGAAACTAAAAATGGGGATTGAGAGAGCTCCACCAAATACATGAATACACTATATACACCTAATATTTTCAAATTTTAATCAAATACTAATGTTTTTATCTTGTAGGAACTCATTGAGTCTCAATCTCTCTAAGTTCATACATTAAGGGTTTCAAAAGGAAAGGAGTGGGCAAACTATTAGTGTTTTAAAAGATTGTTGTCCATTTTTACCACTTTTTATCTACACACTTATCTCTTAAAAGCCATTCCCATAAGCTTTTCCTCCTATTTTCACCCTCCTCTAGTCATTTACTACCTTCATTAGCCCTTTCCCTAAATTAAACCCCTTTTGAATAGTTTACATGACTATGTCAACCACATCGACCTTGTATGGCTATTTACAAAAGTTTACTAAGAACTAAGTTGACCATGGCCAACATTTTTCATTACCTAGATAGTTTTTATGTTAATTTCAATACTAGGTCGATTAGATCGACCTTGTCATCCAAATTTTTTGTAAGGGATTATGGTTAGATATTATTATATAAATATATTCATGTTTGCATTTATAAATGAACATAAGAAATAAGATATATTATGCATATGATTATCCATCATTATACTTGAGGAACAAGCTTAGGGTTTCATACTTTCTTTGGAGATATGAATCTTGTCTTATGGAGAAGTGTTTTGGATGCATTGATAGTTTCTGTAGCCCAAAGATGATTTATCCTTATCATCTTTACATACCAAAACAATATATTGTGAAGCACCTTATCCAAGTGAGAGATTGAGGCTTAGTAGGTTTGCCTTCTAAGGTAAGTATTCCTAACTTTGTTCCTTCTTTGTTGTAGTAGATAGATATGCATTTACACTTTTCTCTCACATATTAGGATTTCATATATGTTGATACGAGTATATGTATTATATGCATGATTAATTTTATTTTTTATTACCTCCCACTTTGTTCCTCAAGATTTGGTGAGCACTAGATTATAATTTGGTTTACTTGTTATTAGTTTAGGGAATATGAAGACATAGGATCTAGTTAGGGTTATTTCATAGTTTTTCTTAACTAGAGGATTTAAAACCCTCTATAGTGATATTATTATGGTAAGATATCCCATGGATATGTATAGTAGATCTATATTGGTCATGAACCTAGTTATCTAATGTATCCCTTATCAGAAGTGTAAGAAGGATCTATCTTCTCCAAGCTAGGATTGATTTGTAAATCTATTGAGTTTCTCATTTCATAGATTCTGGTGAACCCAATGTGAATCTAACCCTTGAATGTTTTATTTCACACTTTCATTTATATCATTCTATTATTTTTATATATTTGTGATACTATGTTGACTAGGTTAGTATATTTCTAACTTTTATGCATGGGTTTAACACTCAATCCTATAAAAATGACTATATTCTTTCTATGCAAGTCTTCATCAGATAGAGGTTACTAGAGTATATAGTTTAATACAATATTCTTATTCAGTTTTAGATAATAAACTAAGTCAAATAGGTTTACTTAGTCTTCAAATCAACATCCATAACAATAAACTAAGTCATGCAGGTCGACTTAGTCATCTTATTAGGATTCAACAAATAAGGTTTCACAGAACTAGATTGAACCAATAAAATTAGTTTGAAGAAATTGTAAATATAATTCAAGGTAATAAATCAAAAAATATGTAATCCTAATCATCTTCCAACCCACCAAGGTTCATCTCTTTATCTCTCTATCAATTTAGTACTTCATTATAGTTTTATTTTGTGAAAGTTTGTAGTCTTCAAAACTACAATCTTACAACAAACTAAATTGACCTAGTGGACTTAATTTTATAGCATGTATTATATCTAAAAGATTAATTTGACCTGGTTGAATTAATTATTTAAGATTATGAATAATACAAAATAGAAGTGAATTGACTATGTTCTATATTATTTTCATACAGTGTCATTTTAATAAACTCTATAGCTTTCTTAATTTGGGAATTAACAACTATATGCTAGTAATTAATTCACACTTTTATTTTTAGTTATTTGCATGCTTAGAGTAGATCACATAGTATAATTAGGTAGTTTTTCAAATTGATGATTAGTTTCACTATTTTGCTCTTTTTCCCCATATTAAAAAATCACACAATACTCAAAACACATTTAACATATCTCTTCCCAAGGCCTACTTATTTGGATTTCATCACTAAGGGGGAAGTTGACTTGGTTTTGTGTCTAAGTATAAACACATGGTTAATGGTATATATTGGCAAATCACTCACCACCCTTATCACTGTGGGATTGTGAAGTTAGGGGGTATGCCCCAATAACAAGTAAGTACCATTGCCAATATATATCCCTTTTAGCCTAAATGTCCTGAAACTATTTGTAAATGGATTTCTAGTTCCCTGTTTTCATCCAACTTCTTTATCACACTTAAAATAACACTTTATAATAATCTAACAACACTCAAGATGACCACTTAGTTAGCATTTGATTTTTATTTGAATACTTTCTCTTTGATCATTATGTGTTATATTTCAAAAAATTACAAATTGTTTGTGTTTGATTCCATTTCATGCTTCACTTACATTGTAAAATCCTTCTCTATTTTTAGTACAGTATCTTTTTATTTGACAAAGTCTCTTATAGACTATATTTTTCACTACCTATAGTACTAAGTTGACCTATTTGACTTTGTACTCTTTTCTGTCAGTGAGGTTATAGTACTAAGTCAACATGGTCGATCTTTTATCCTTATCATACTATATTTTTTTTCCTATTTATAGTACTAAGTCAACCTAGTCAAACCATTACTCTTTTTTGCTAGTCAAGTTATAGTATTGAGTTGATTTGGTTGAGTCTTTATCCTTCTTGGCTTAATCTCATACCCTATTATTAGTATTAAGTCCACCTGGTTGACCCTATACTCTTTTATTTCAATTAGGTTATAGTACTAAGTCAAACTGGTCAAGTCTATATCCTTATTACAAATTGTATTTTTCCTTATTTTTAGTACTAAGTCAACCTGGTCAAACCTATACTCCTATTTATATCTTGGATTATAGAACATAGTTGACCTAGTTGATTCTATATCCTTCTTATCTCTTTAATTTTGCATAAGCTTTGTCATCCCTAATATTTGAAGACAACATTGAGTTGAATTAAACATATATATGAGTTTTGTCAACCCCAATAGCTTCTCACATAGGCATCTTATGGCTCCTACCCTAGATGAAAATAATTTACATGTAGCCAATCACACTACAAACTTTGGGACCCCTCCTCATTCCTCTTTACTTTGTAATCCTCTCTTCTCATTCGAAGATCAACCTGAATTAGAGTATAACCTATAAATTATATTCTTCATCAATGAATTTCCTTAACATCAAGGAAAATATCTCTATATTATTTTCCATATCATGATAAGTGGTCAACTCTAGGAACCCCATTCACCTTATCCCACATTATCACATGGATTTATGGACACTATCTTCTTTTCTTTGTATCTTCTTCTCTCTATTTAGACCCCTTATCATCCTCTTTGATTCCTCCACCTACATGATTAGTATCTCTACTAACATGGTATATTATACATCTAGTGGGCCTCTTCCAAGACCCACTCTTCTTAATTATTCCACTAATGCGTCATTTCCTACCAATGGTAATAATACCTCTAGTGTTGCTTCTTCTCATCCCTCTACTAGTACATCTTTTTACACACAATAAAATCATGCTACTAGTGCCTCACCAATAATTATTCTCAATCTACTACTAACACTCATAATGGTACCCAATCCACCACTATCAATTGTAATGCTTCGTATAATGCCAATGATATCACTCAAAACCATAAAATTCTATTACAAACTCTTAACCAAATGAATGATTTCCAAGCTAATAATACAAAATAAATAATGAAAATGAAAAATAATCTTATCCATGTTCAAACCCACCCTCAATAGGTTCCATGGGTAACACATAACGATAATGCTCCCCCACCTCCTCTTCAAGGTTACAATGGTAATCTTATCCCTCAAGCCCCCATTGTAAACAAAACACTCAAGAAATTTTAAAATGATACTTTTACATTATCAATTACTAATATGATATAGGAAGTATCACCCTTCCCATTACTTAAAATGGGTCAACTGATCCTACTCTCCACTTAAATTTTTTTGGAAATCTAAGGACTAGGTCAAGTTAAATACTCTTACTAGTACTAAGCTATTAGAAAATAATCTCATAGGTGATGATTTAGATTGGTACAACTGAATCAAATCTCATTCCATCACTAGTTTAGAATATTTATTAAATGCTCTACTTCAAGAGTTTTAATCTAGTGATCTCCCTAAAAATACCTTGGCCTATTTTATCAATTTTACGTAGATTGAAACCAAAATCACACAACATTTCATCAAATGATGGAAGACCTTGTCTAATAAGTGTGAACATAATATGACAGATGAAAACCTCTTTCATATGTTTATCAATGCTCTTTATCCCAAATTGCAATATCAAGTCTAAACTCTTTCACCACATACTTTGGAAGAGGCCATTGACCAAGAAAAGCATAAAGATTTTTGCATGTGTCAATTCGAGCCATCCCAACCTTTTATGGATACTCATATGTTAATAAAGAATAAGAATCATCATACTACAAATAATTGTGTCACTCATTCCTATGATACCAATCATACTATTCAAGATATTGTTCTTAACCAAACTTTGGAATAAGCTTCCCCTCTCAAACAAATCACTAATTCTAATTTATTTTTAATCAATAGCATCAATTTTCATAAAACTTATCCTTAGGAAAATTACACAAGGTATACCAAGGCCTCTTCTATAAAAAATTGATCCCACTCATCCTATGAAAAGTTGATACGATCCCAATAAATCTTGTTGGTTTCATGCTAGTTGGGGTCATTTTCATTAGACTTGTAGGCAAGTTTCTTATTTGGCTATGTATTTACTTCTCAATCCAAATTTTGACCATGATTACATCATTTATGAAAATCAATAATCCTATGAAATTACCTTTAAATACCATGAAACAAAAACTAAATCTCAATCTTTGAACTAGGTTAATGCTCATTTGACCATTTATAAAGATCCTCTTCTAAATCACCAAGACAACCCAAACAAACTTACCACTTATACCAATAACATTGACAATCTTATTGACCCAAATATAAAAAGAATTCGGTTAATGTGATTAATATGTTAAGGGTAGTTGCCTTAATTGATCCTCATCCCATCCACACTCCTTAATTATTTCACACCTTTTGCATTATCCAAGACTCTTCCCCAACTCACTCAACAGAGTTGGGGAAAGAAGGCCTTATATCTTTTGATGAAAAAACTACAACACCTCCCTTGGATAACACTTCTCATACCATTTCTACCATTCCTCCAAACTCTTTACCAATCACTAACGATACTTCGAATTCTATCAACACTTCTTCTTAAACCACACCTGCATGAACTACCCCATCTTCTCAAGATAATCAACATACTTATCCTCAAATTAAACCTTTTGCATATTATCCACATAAATTCACATACACTTCATCTCCTGCATTCAAAGACCTCCTTCACAACTATGCACCTATTTATAATAGTTCTCTTATGGATTATGATGATTGGGATCCTGCCATAAAACTTATTAATCTCCTATCTCAAATCCCATTTCTCAAATTTATGTGAGCCTCTTGACATCATCACAATCATCTTGTGTATCTTTTTTTCAAAATGAACATCCCTCATCCTCCCCTAGTAGGATGTGAAGCCAACTTATCCAAATCAGACCCTCCTTTAGTAGAGCCTAGTTTGGATCCAATTCCCATTTTCTCTCTAGCTAAGTCTCTTCCTATTTCAAATCATATTTCTCCTTCAGTCAATCCTTGCACAATCTCTCCTCTAAACCCACCTTCCCTTGCTGATGGTTGGTCCCCTTTACCATATCTTGATCCTTTGCTTTCCAAATGGACCAATCATCCATATTATGATATTCATAAATTTATTGGTCATTAGACTAGATATTGTTCATTACACTAACCTTCCTCAGTTTTTATTTCCACTCCTCATGTTAGTACATATGTAAAGTCTACTAACAAGCATATCTATTGCTTCCATGACATAGATAATCATTCATCCACACACTATTATAATTTGTATAAATATATTGACACCTTGTGTCTCACCAATCCTTAGCACACAAAAAAGGTTATACCTCTCTTAAAAGTATTACTTGAATATCTTCCCAAATATGGAGAGGTATATTGTCTTTGGAACCAATACACTACTCATCATACTGATCATTATCATATCTTTTAGCACAATCTCAAGGATCACCTCATGAATATTATTATGCCTACTACACTTCATCCCATAGGTCACCCTCAAAATAAGGATCCCCATTCTTCCCCCATGGCTCCACCACTTGTTGTCCCTTCTGTACCTACTTTTTCTCCACCTATGATTCCCTCACCCATGGATCTTCCCTCACTCATCTATCTTTCCCCACTAGTGACCCCTTCATCCCTTGTAGAGTCCACTACCATTCCTTATCCTAATCATCTCCTACATTATATCCCTCATCAGTATGATCATTCATTCATTCATGCATTTTCTATTGAGGATATTCAATGTGAAGAATTATCTTGACTTTCCTTGAAAATCAAGGAGACTTTGGCTATAGTTTGAGTTTAGCTTCATAGAGACTTATCATATATTATGGATAATATGTGTGTATAAATATATCAATATTTACAAATATAAGAATGGTGTTATTTCAATTTTTCATTTGTTTGTATTAGATGTGTGATCCAACTTTACTTTTATCTATCTTATATAATTTGACATTGTGTCAAATTCTTATCTATCTTACATGATGAATTTTGTTTCACACTATATATTTCTTATACTATCATTATGTATATTATGTTCTTTTATGGATAAATTTTCATGATTACATACTTTTTATTCTTAAGTTCCTTTTCTAAGGTTATCTTGTTCACTTTCATGATTGTTTGTTAATTTATCTCAATACAAACGGATAATTGTTATTAGGACTTGGTTATACAAACCTTGATCCCTTTAGTCATTCCTCATTTACTATGTGATCATTTAGTGAAAAATTCATCTCATTATAATATTATTTTACCATTCCACCTCAGATTTTCCCTTATTCCCCTTTATTACCTTTTGCAAACTAAGCATACACATGGTTAAGCCTTGAGATAACATGTTGGTTCTTAGTTAAGCCTACGTGTTCTAGTTAATCATATCTTTGTATAATTAGTTTCCTTTACACAAAGCCTAAAGATCATTAATGTGTATAAATTTATATTTCATGATTGGTCATTCTAAGTCCATGTGGAGGAGGAATATTAAAATCCATAAAAATTTAAAATCCAAATCATTTAACAAAAGGCAATGATCTAAAAGGGAACATTCTAATTTGTCAAAAGTCAAATCACATTAAAAGACATGATACATATAATTTTTTTAATTGAAGCTCAATGTCCATAGTTGTCCTAATGATAGATATGAGGTTCATTGGGATGTGGTAGGCTAATAAATTAGAAAAGGAGAATAAAAAAATATTTTAGTGCTACCTACATTCTCACGTAAATACCCAATCTTCATAGTAGACTGATGACTCTGTAAGGGCTCTTGAGGAATGGGTAACATGTCATGGGAAGTTAGGTCCATTTTAATTTTTTTGTTAAAAAAAATCAACATGAGTTGGTCTTAGTAACACACTTATTTTCCTAAATAAATTTATTCCTATAGTGAACAAGTATCCTGTGTATATTGATCATCATTACTCACATAGTGTCTTTTCATGTCCTTAGTGTGCCTCATGTCTCCTAAGTTATTATCATAAGACACCTTGGTTATGCTTCTTAAATTACATTTTTAACTCCCTAAAACCCTAATATTTCTCCTTTATAAATATGAGTTTTTTCATTGATCACTCCCCTAAGGATTCAATTTGTGATTTATAGTGTAAGACCTTGGAAAAGACTAGGAATAAATTACCAAATTTTCACATTACCATTCCAAACATCACCTTTTACCATATTTTCACATTTCTTCCACCTTATTGGTGTTCCCTTTTTGAGTTTAAGTGTAAATGATAACTATGAGATAAGATGTGATTGATTATGAGTTACACCTTATTTTCCAATACCCAAGTCATAACAATATTAAATGTGTCAAATATGAGATAAGATGTGATCCATTATGAGTTACACATCATTGACATGCTTACCATATTGATTTAGTTTGTTTTATGCTTAATTCATTAATATTTCACTTTTATCTTCTCATTTTTGGATTTCATGTAGGAATTCAACCACTTTTCTTACATTTTTCATACTTTCCAAATTGAATTAGTGTGATTAATTTTATACCATTTTGCCAATTTTATTTATCTTTTATACTTCCCAATGTAATTTAGTATGATTAATTAACTTAACTGATTTACCATTGATATTTAAAATACTATCCATTTTATTACATTATTTTCATACCTCAATGTGATTTAGTATGATTTTACTTGTTTTAATTTGGTTCCAATCATTTTCATGGTTTGAAAATATTTTGTCCTTTTATTTACAACTTTTTGGTTTATTATACTTAGTCATCTTTTGTTATTAAACACTTCCCATCATGATATAGTGTGTAATGTATTTGTTTATGATTACTTATACTTTTCCAAATTCTTTTTTGCTTGTTTCTTTTTAACCATGCATGTGTACTCCATAATGCTAGAAAAGAAAAGACAAGACTCCACATATATTTCCTATAACATATATAACAAAAGAAAAATATATGTGATATAAATAAATATATCCATTCATCCAAAACCAAAACCAAACTATAACTCATAAGATCAACATTTAACTATCAAAACAATTTATCTCTATATCCCATGTGTTTTTATATAAAATATCAAAACACATCACACCAGTTCTATGGTTGGGATCCATCATGCCTATCTCATGGCCTACCCACACTACCCATAGATGTCATGGACTGTCCCCT
Source organism: Torreya grandis (assembly GCA_037957365.1). NCBI lineage: Eukaryota > Viridiplantae > Streptophyta > Pinopsida > Cupressales > Taxaceae > Torreya > Torreya grandis. The sequence continues at coordinate 1,988,205 of JARHVA010002872.1, forward strand.
CTACAAAGTGCACTATATTGAGTTTTTTCAAGATCATAACCCTACTACTTGTCCCTATAAGTTGGGCACCTGTGCCTGTACCTATCCCAGCTAGATCATGGTAGCCATATATGTAACTCTTGTATACACATAATATGTTCAACTTGTGTTAAGTATTGATGCTTGCATCTTGAAGGAACTCATTGAGACTTAATCTCTCTGAGTGCATGCCTTAATGAGTGCATTGAGAAAGGGGTTGGTAGACCTTTCATGCTTTTCAAGATTGTTGTAACTTATTGCCACATTATTACGAATCCAACCAAATCTTAAAACCATTCACTAATCTATTAATCCTCCCTTGTACACACCTCTAATATTTTTCCTTTTTCCATCCTCCTTTTCTTACCTTAAATTCCTTTTGTATAGTTGATTGTACTATTTTGACTAGGGTCAACCATGTACATTTTAAGGGTATTTTTCAATTTTTGGTTTTTTTAGCCTTTCAATTGACCTAGCTCAAATCTAGTGAATTATCTCCAAAAACATACAAGGTCGACCCTGTAAAACTGATTCTTTTAAGAGGATTTAGTGAAAGATATGCCTATAAATACAAGATCATTTTGTCATTATTTCAATATGCAATCAAGAGTTATTATTTTTTTGTGCTTCTTCATAATATGTTCTTCCACCATTCTACTTGAGGAGTATTAGCTTATGGTCTATACATGGATAATATAGTCTTGTGGATATGTTTTGGATGCTTTGGCAATTTTTATTAATCCTTACAAACCACAACAAACTTTTTTGATTCCCCTTTGTCCAAGGGAGAGATTGAGTCTCGATGGGTTTACATTCAAGTAAATATATTTTAACTTTGTTCTCCTTTATTTAGTAGATAGAAGTAGCATAAGTGTTGGCACGAATAATATTACTCTTCATATTCCATGTATTACGGTCTTACTCATACTTAGCTTAATTGATATTTTATTATACATGTTTTGATTGTTTTAATAAATTCTTTATTGTGCCACAAGCTTTGGTGTGTATTATACTAGACTTACTATCTTGTTGATTAGAATAGGTGAATATTAAACCTATGAATCCTTTAGGGTTGTTACATGATTGTGTTACACTATAGGATTTATAAACCTTATTATAATGGCATGTTATTACAATTAATCCCCTAATCGAGTTTAGTGGATCCCCACATTCATCATACTCCTACTTAACAAATGTATTCCCAATCGGGAGTGTAGGTCTGCTATATCTTCTTAAATCCAAGATCAATTTATAGACATGATGAATTTTTGATTGCATAAATTCTAGTGAATCCAATGTGAAACTAACTCTTGTAGGATTTATTTCACTATTTTCATTCTTTTTAGCATTATTTTTATCATATATCTATCATACTGGATCAATTCTATCGACCCAATTATAATTTTTATGTATAGGTTTTTAGGAATAAGTAACTAAATTAACTCAGATGACATAATACAGGTTTCTAGAATTCTAGTTCAAACTACTAGGTCAAACCAGTTGACCTTATACACTTTCAAGAATCTATTTCAGCTACTAGGTTGACCAAGGTCAACCATGTACATTCCAAACACTTTATAGCAAGATTATGCAAATCTTAATCAACCTAGTTGACCTAGTTAGTGAAGTTTTCAATCATATTCCAAGGTTCTTGACTATAAATGTTCATTCTCAACATCTCTAACTTACCAAGGTTCCTTTCTATCTCTTTGTCTCTTTCTTTTATCTTTCCTTTCATAGTTTGCAGTCTTCAAAACTACCCTTACATAGTTAACTAGATCAACCCTGTCAACCCAGTTTTCTGTTTTGTGTGTTATCTAAATAACTAGGTCCACCTTGGCTAACCTTACTCATTTTTAGACCTTAATTGCATAGTACAGGTTTGATCCTGTTGACCATATTTTGTATTTTATGCAAATAGTGTCAATATTATACATTGTTTCAAGTTGTAATTGATCTTTATATGCTAGTAGTTAGTTCACACCTTTTATTTTCTTATTGCTTGCATGCTTAAAATAGTTCACATAGTCTAATTATGGGGGTTTTAAATTAACCATTTAGTTTAACTATTTCTATTTTATGCACACACTGATAAATCACAAAATCTAAAAAAACACTTTAACATTTGTCTACCCAAGGCCAACCTACTTGTATTTCAACACCAAGGGGAAATCCAACATGATACTTTGGTCAAGCAAAAACATGGTTAATGGTATATTTTGGCTAAGCACCCAACACCCTTATCACTTCTATGTGTGAAGTGAGGGGGCAGGCCCCTATACCAAGCCTATATCATTTCCACTATAGTCTCTTTCAGCCCAAACTACTTGAAACCATCCTTAGATAAATAACTAGTTCCTTGCTTTATAGCCAATTTCTCATCACACTAAAAATCATATTCTGAATAATATAACAAAATTTATTAGGTTGATTTATTAGTTATCTCTTTACTTTTCAAGTTGATTGCTTGCTCTTTGCTCAATTGTGTGAGCAAAAGCTTGCATTAACTAGTGTTAGTGTAAGGTTTTACATTGTGTGATCCAATTAGATTGGATAACATTGATCTAATTAAATATTTATTTCCGTTCAATTCTTAATTTCCTAAATTAACTAAAAAAATTGTCTTGTTTTAGTTCACAACTTGTTATCAATCTTCTCATTTTCCCTTTCTACTATACTAGGTCGACCCAATTGACCTTGTACCTTTTTCTAGCCTCTATGCACTATACTAGATTGACCTAGTCAACCCTATACTATTTATAGACCCTATTCATTCTTTTCATGTCTTTATTCACTATATTGGATCAACCCAATCAACCTTGTATAGTTTTCAAGCCCTATTTCTTATGTTATTTGACCTAGTTGACCTTGCACTACTTTTTGCTTTCCCTATTCGTTAATCTTGTTTCCTATTTATGTAATATTCTATTCTATTCATCTCTTCGGTTAGAATGAAGTCTCCTATTAGAATCTTCTTAGATAGTTTTAATCCATTTAGATACTATATGGGATGTTCATTTCTCCCTCTCTTCTCCTCCTAAGAGCACCATCACTCTTGGGGCACCTCTCCTCATCCTTCATCTATGACCTATAACATGGTGAAATTAACACTTCAAGATGAATTTGATGGATCTAATCCTTTCTTTACTTACTAATATACTTCTCATCTTCAAAATATTCAAAATAATATGGGATCAATTGATACAAGTTTATTCAACAAGCACACTAATAACCCATCTTCTAATAATCCTCTCCCTAATACCAATTTGGGGAATTCTCTTACCAACACCAATCCACCTCTTGATACAACCTAAATTTTAACCCAATATATCAAATAAATGAACATTATTCAAAATCATATCACCCATCAAATGATGTAGATTCAACAACATTTAATCAATGTGTCTAATCAACCTCCAACTATGCATCCTTAACCAAATCCTAATTTCATTCATTCACCTCTTAGGTATGCCTCAAGAAATTCTATTCCTCAACCCATAATGAATAACAAGATGCTTCAAACCATTAAAAATGAGCCTCTATCCCCCTTCATTATATCCATTGATATTTTTAACATATTTCCAACTATCAAATATGATGAGACTAAAGACCCTGCCTCATTTATTCTATCCTTTGGCAAATTTTGCATAGAGTAGATTAAAACTAATACCTTTACTACAACTAAATATTAGTAAAAAATTTTACCATTGATGCATTATAATGGTCTAATCAAATACCTCAACATTCTATTTGGCAACTTTAATATTTGGTTAATCCTTTAGTTAAAATGTTTCAACATAATGATCTTCCCAAAAATTGTCTTATCCACTTCATCAATTGTAAGTAATCTCTAACTAAATCAAATCACGACTCTATCAAAATATAAAAATTCTTAGCCCGTAAATAGAAGAATAACAAGACTAATGATAACCTTTTCAAACTCTTTATCACAAATTTGACTTCCACTTTACAATATAAGTTTCAAACCTTTTCTCCTCAAACACTTAATGAAGCTCTTGATCAATCTAAACGTTAAGACTTTCTCATGAAGTAATTCAAACCTAATACTAAAATTATTAAAGGATATTTCTAAAAAACCAATGTTATCACTAATAATACTCCACAAATCAAACCATTAGTTTCTAAAAATGATGTTCCTTCACCTTCTCATCCACCTCTTTTGGTTAAGTAAATGAAACAATTTTACCACCCTCAAAGCCTTTCATCTATCCCAATGCTCCTCCTAAGTGATATGATCCCAATCTATTTTACTAGTTCCATGTTGACATTTAGCATTATCATGAATCCTATATAGGACTCAATAAATTTTATATCTCTTATGTACTTTATTATTCATTCAACCATGAAGTTATGATCAATCTTCATCATCAAGAGTACACTGCTACATCTCAAAAATGATAAACTTATAAAGCTTCTACCTGTAACAACCAAAATTCCTCTTCAAATAATTAATCAAATTATAATTATGTTTATGCCATTGATGTTTATTATGACTAATACTTTAATAAATCTCAATATGTAAACACTACTAAGGTCAACTATCATCATAAACCAACACATAAAGATCCTATTACCAAACCTAAAAATCTATCTTTGGAGGAATAATTGATTAAAAATACCACCACCACTATAAATACTAATTTGAAAGCCCCTGAGGAATAACTTCCTCCTTTTGATCCTATAACCATATCTATTCTTCCTAAATCTAATCTCCCTCCCAAAAATCATGCTAGTTCTTCTAAATCTCACTAGAACTTTCTTGAAGAACTTAAGTATATGCCTTGTAAGATTCTACTTGTGGAGCTAGTTTGTACTTCACCCTATCATCATAAATTACTTATGAAACAACTTCAAGAAATTGAAGATAATTCTTTCATAGATAAAGAACCACCTTTTATTAAATCTCAACCTACCAACATCAATACCATTAAAACGATGTGTCCTTCTTCCAAGCCCTCTTTATTAAATTCCTTGATGAGGACATGATCAATGATGAAATTCTCTTTCAGGCTGATAATCCACCACTCTTTATAAAATTAGCCATTAATACCACTCTTATTAAAGAATTTCTAGTTGATGAAGGTTTTTGTATTAATGTCACATCTTTATGGCTTATATAACAACTTGGCTATAACAAGGATCATCTCAAGAAAACTCATCTTACTTGTCGTGATTTTGATAAGACTAATCAAAATCCATTTGGTTGTATTTGGCTTCCATTAACCATTGGACCTAAAATAGTTCAAACCAAGCTTATGGTTCTTGATCTTCCTTTATATTATAACATACTCCTTGCTCATCCATGAACTCATCAAATGAGGGCCATTGCTTCTTATGGTAGTCAATGTATGAAATTCTTGCATAATTGAAAATGATATAAGCATGAAGCTAATCCCAACCCATGGAGGATTCAACTTCATATTATTAAATATTAATATAATATTCCTACCATTATTAAAATTAATATTCCTCATTTACCTTATTTCATCAATATAAACCCTAATTTACAAGTTATTCATGTAGATTTTGATGAGGATTTGCCCAATGATTTGAAACATATTTGCAATACCACTAAGTCACATCCCTACATTTCACAATGGATTCCTCCTTCTCTCTTACCAAGAGATCACACTATTCCTCTCATGGATGAGATTACTAATTTTCCCCTCCATGCAATTCTAAGGATCCTTCTCTACTAGAAGATGCCTTTGCTTACAATGATTTTGGAGTGACCAAATTATTTTTAGATCCTCTCATCATGTGTCCTTGTAAATTTAATAATATTTGGATTTACCCTCTGAAAATCCCCCTAATTCTCAAGCATGTACAATTTATTCAACATATGATGACAATTATATCATGGCCCAAGCTCAATCTAGAGACTTAGATGCCCAACATTATAAAAAAACCTTGGCCCAAATTCATGTTTTTAATTTGGGTGTTTATACCATTTCTATGGATCATACCTTAGATCCTGAGGGTCATGTGCCTCCTATCAATTCTCCTTTTATCAATAATCCTTGGGTGGTAGAACAAATTATGCCTTCTAGACATCTAGAAATATCTATATATCTTTTACCACATATCAATCCAATTATTGCATCTAATATCTATCCCATCATTAAACCCACTGATATTCCAACCCCTTCTATTCCATCTACTTCTTCTACTCTTGAAACTACACTAGATGCTAAGGTAACCAATGTTCATCATATACATTTTGAGTCTAATTACCATGGCAATCAAATTCTAGATCCTGAAGTAGATGTCAAGTATTATATTCCTCTTCCTACCTTACCTATTAACAAATCTATCCTTTAGTTACTTTATGCCTGAAAACCTCAACTTCCTTGATAGCATCATAAACTTGGAAATTTTAATAATAAAACTCCTTGCTTCAATAACTTCACTGCTAGCATTGATCCTAAAACAACTCCAATTTCAGCCCTACCCAATGCAACATACCAATTTCAAGATAGAAATACCATGCTTATTGAAGAAACCACTCACATAAAATATGGTACTCCATCTTGTCCTCAATCAATTATAGTTTATACAGAGTTTTCACTTATCGAACATGGTTATTTTAGCTTATTTTTTGACAAATATTGTGAGGCTTTTGCTTGGTTCTACTAAGACATGCCTTGAATTTACCCTATCATTATGGTGCATAGCATCATTACATATCTTGATTCTAAAATTGTGCATTAAAAAAAAAAAAAAAACCACTTGAAGTTTCCACTTTATGTCACAAGGAAATCATCAAATTACTTGATGCTAAATTTATCAAATTAGTAGATTACTATAAATGGGTATCTAACATTTTTCCCATTTAGAACAAAGTCACTATGTTCATTCATATTTGTATTGATTTACACAATCATAATCTTGTTTTTCCCAAGGAAAACTTCCCTTTACCTTTAATAGATGTCATTGTTGATTCTATGACTGTTTAAGAAATGGTATTTCTTATGGATGAATTTTTGAGATATAAGGACAAATATAAGACTAATATCACCATAGAATGGGACACCTATTTCTATGTCAAAATTACCTTCATCCTCAAAAATGTTGGAGCCACTTACCAATGAGCAATGACACATCTTTCATGATCTCATTCACAAAATTATTGAAACCTATGTGGATGATCTTATTGCTAAATCTAAACATCACAAAAGTCATATTTTTGATCTCGCTATCATATTTGATTGTATATTTAAATATAAATTTATAATTAATCCCTAAAAATGTGTCTTTGGAGTCACTTCTGGATAATTTTTAGGATTCTTAGTCTCTCTTTGTGGCATCAATGTTGACCCTACCAAGATTAGTGTCATAGTCAACATGCCTATTACTCATTATATTCTTGAAATTCATACTTATTTAGACAAGCTTTGGGTAATTAGAGGATTTGTTCTCAAAATAGCTTATTGAATTCATTCCATTAATTCACTTCTTAAGAAAGGTACTACTTTATAATGGACAAATCTATGTCAAAAAGGTTTTGATAACATAAAAGGGTCTTTGCTTTACCCACCTACACTTTGTCTTCCTTAAAATGATAGCCCCTTGATTATATATACTCATTATAAACCTATTTCAGTTGGGAATATGCTTTCCCAACATGATGATATGGGAAGAGATTATGATATCTAATACATTAGTCAAGGTCTTATCGATTATGAGCCATGTTATACCAAAATTGAGTGTGATTACCTTGCCATCTATTTTACAGTTGAAAATATTTGTGATTATATGATTTACCAAACTAATTATGTCATTATTCATTTCAATGACCTTCATCATTTCTTCTTCAAATCCTTTCTTCCTAGATATATAATTGGTAAATAGATGGTCCTCTAGAATTTTATCTCCACATCATCACTCAAAAAGTTGTCAAAGGGCAAGTCATAGATGATCAACTTATTGTAGCTCCCATTCCAACCACTTATTCCATTCAAGATGATCTTTTAGATGAAAATATCCTTTACATTGAAGGTCTTAATCAATCTATCTCTCTCAAAGATTACTTTCATAGTATTACCACCAATATTGAAGTTAATAATTTTGATGAATCCACTACTCCCTACAATACTACTAAACCAAAAGTAGTTATTGAGGATCTTCCTAAAGTTAATGTTTACTTTCATGAGGATACTTGGACCCTCCATTTTTATGGTGTTAAATGCCTTCAAGGAGTTGGGAAAAGTTTTATTCTCATGATTCCTCTTTGTAAGATCATTATTTTAGCTTTTCACTTCATCTTTGATGTCACCAATAATATGTCCAAATATGAAGATCTTATCTTAGGCATGAGAGATGATCTTGATTTATACATTCAATACCTTCATGCTTTAGCTGATTTTCAACTTATTTTCCATCAAGTTAGTGGTGGTTATCAATGTGAAAGTGAGAACATTATTACCTATCATGAAATTACAACCACACTTGATAAGGATCTTATCACTTTCACTACTGAGCCTATTCCTAGAAACCAAAATTCCATTGATGATTCTATTGCCCCATCAACATCTATATTTCATCCTCATTAAGTTCTTTATGATCTTTCTTTTCTTATATAAATAAGAAAATCCTCATCTTCAACTCAACCACCAGATTTGCTTATTTTCCACATCAAGGTTGTTTGATATATATATATATATATATATATATATAAATATATATATATATATACCACGGGATTTGTCGAATGGAAACAACATCAAACTTATCCTCCTAATTTAGACTCTTTTGAAAAGACATGCATTCATAAACAAGTTTTTAGATATGTATTTAGGCACAACATCTTTGGTATCATAATTCTAAAGTTACTATATTATGTTGTGTTATACAAGATGAGGTCCCTTCCTCTTCTTGAAAAATCACATGGGGGCATTTACAGTGGTTATTATAGTGGACATACTATAACCTTCAAATACTTGTGTATGGGTTAATTTTGGCCTACTTTTGAAAAGGATGAAGTAAAATATGCTAAATGGTGTAATCGTTGTCAGCTTCATGATGATGTAATCCATTCATCTCTATCAAAAATTCAAACTACCAGATATCTTTAGCCATTTTTTACTTGGGGATTTGATCTCATTGGTAAAATTCATCACTCCCAAGATGGACATGTCTTTATCATGACTTTTAAAAAATATTTTACCAAGTGGGTTAAAGCCATGCCCCTTGTTAATGTCACCAGTCCTACCATTTCCAAATTTATTCTTAATCAAATAATTTTCCAATTTGGAATTCCCCATACCATCATTTAAGACAATGGTGGTAACTTAAAAAATAAACATGTTAAACAAATTTACAACGAATTCAAGATCAATCATAAATTTTCCACACCTTGTCATCCACAATACAATGGTCAAGCTGAGGCCACTAATAAAATTCTCAACAAAACCCTTCAAAATATATTTCATGAAACCCATACAAATTGGAATCTTCATGTTTACCTTTCACTTTGGGCCTAGCAGACTAGAATATGCACTACCACAGGGGTAACACCATTTTCTCTAGTTTATGGTTCTAAGTCAGACATTCCTTTAGAAGTTGAGCTTCCTTATCTTCATATATATCTTCATAGTATTATTATTGATGAATAATTACGTGAAGCTCATCTCCATGCCATTTGTATTATTTATGAATGATGTCTTTTCACTTTACAATATAACCACTAATATAAGGTTTGTATTACCCAACAACATAATAGATGTGTTAAAATGTACACTTTTAATGTTGGTGGTCTTGTCCTTAAATTAGATTACACTCATGATAAAGAAGGTAAATACACCCAAAAATGGTGGGACCAATACATAGTCAAAGATATTCTTGGTTTAACAACCTCTAGCCTTCAAACCAATGAAGGACATGTTTTCAAAGGGCCCATCAATGCAAAATTCCTCAAAAATCACTTTACCTAAACATTTCCTTCTTTTCATTATTTCTATATACATATATCTAAATTTTTTTATTACTTAATCATGTGTATGATTACTTTATAATAGGTTCCCTCCTTTCATAAAGCTTTAGTCCTCTCTTTTGGTCTTTTGGTTTCTTGATGTACCCTAGTATTCTTTATCTTCTTACATTTTCTCTTGTTTTTGGTAAACTTTGGGTTTTTATTTTGTGATTTTCTTTTTAATACCTTAGATAGGACCCAAAATTCCTCACAAAACCACCATCTTTTACTTATTTTGATCATACTTTTTTCTTGCCAATTTTGTTTTGGCACCCCTTGGATTTTTAGTTTGTGAGTTTCTTTGTAAGAACATCGATAGGACCCAACATCCCTCACAAAACTACAATATATTTTGTTTTAGCTTTTACTTATTTTATGTAGTTACAATGTAAGACCATAGATAGGACTTGACCCTCCTCATAAAATTAACACCTTTTCATGTTTTTACATCCTTAATCTCAATAGTAGTTTTTTCTTCTTTTCCTAGATGAAATCTACACAACAATTTATGCTAGCATATTTTCATCCATTTCCCTCATTCTTATGATAAGTAATCACACTTTACTACCATTGAATCACTTTTTCCCCTTTGTCACATTTTTTGAAATTTGAAGCAATTAAAATTATTCCATATGTCATTCCTCTTGATTTCCCCTTCCTTTCATCTCCACATTAGATAAAACAAGGTCAAAGTTAAGATAGCACTTTTATTTTACAAAGATTTAAGAGACTTAGACCTCATGCTCTTTGAATTTCTCTCTCTTAGCAACCTTATCCCAAGCATTAAAATTAAATTAATCTTTATAACCCATGTTTGGTCTTCTAAATCTATACGAAGGAGGAATAGAAAAATCCATCAATAAATTTAAAATCCAAGTCATTTGAATCAAAATACAATGATATCTAAAAGGTAACATACAAATCTCAAAATTCAAAATCACACCAAAAGACATGATTACAAGAACATATCCTATCTCTAATCAAATACCAAACTCCATAGTTGGCCTCAAATAAAGATAAAGTCCTTTAGGGTGTGGTAGGCCAATGGATTGGAATAGGGGAATTAAAAAAACTCTATGTGCTACCTACTTTCTCACACAAGTACCTAATCTTTGTAGTAGACTGATGACTCTATAATGGGTCCTGAGGCATGGAGAACATGTTTTCTGGAGGAAGGTCCATTTTAATTTTCATACATATAGCCTTCATGGGATGATCTATATATTCCATTTGTTGACCTAACACTTGTGTGACTAAGAGAAGTTCTTCACAGTCCTTAAGGTTGAAAGTCCTCTTATCTTGACAAAACTAATTTGAGTGTCTTGAATTTGATAAATAGTTACTCTACATTGTTTTATCCTTCATTCTTCCCTCCACCCATTTAATTTCCCCCATTTATAGATAAATTGTGATTCCAAATCTATTTTCCCCTCTTCTTTACTTCCTTCTTTTCCATCTCTTAAAAACATGCTAACACTACTTTGTTTCAGTTTTATCTATCTTTAGAAGAAACAACAAGTTTGAAAAACTATGGATTACCTTATCTATACCATAGAATTAAGTTCATAGAGTCACTTTACCTTCCATTTACCATTTTCCATAGTTTTACTATCCTTCTATTATAGACACTTGAGTTTGTACCTTTTTTCTATTGTTGAGTGAGGTTGGATTATTACTTCTCAATTAATAATGTTGTTTTCCCTTTTTATGCACATTTTTCCATTGTTCAGTGAGATATGAATTGTTGTTGCTCACTCATCAATGTTGTTTTACTATTTCATTTCATCTTTTAACATTGATTTATTTTATTACCATCCTATTTGACATGTATCCTTGGTTTGACTTGGTGAGGTTGCCTTTCTTACTTAAGGATAGCTTGTTTGAGTTTTTTGGTCTTTAGTAGCCTTGGATCTTTGGTTACTTTATTTACTCTTTTTGTTTGACTTGGTTATTTTGACTAACATAACACTTGTCACCCCATCTTGCCAAATTTACCAAGTATTTCCCATCCTCATAGCACCATTTATCTTAGCTATTCTTTCATTTTATTGGTTTTGCTCTTTAGTTTTGTATTATTGTGTTTGTTGAAAGTATTCTTTGCACCCTACATAATCAAAAATAAAAACACAATAGACAACCATCCTTTGATAAAGGTAAATCAAGGTATGAATGACATTTACTTTTTATTTATTTTCCTTTTTAGTCATTTACTTTTAGTTATTTTTTCTTTAAAATACCACAATTTTTTTTTAGCATCAACATTATGTGTCTTTATATTATTTATTGAAGCACCATCCCCTATTTCACCTTTGTGATATGTGATGAGATTCAAGTGGGACATACATATACACATAATATTTTCAATGTTTATCAAATAATGATGCTTTTCATCTTGTAGGAACCCATCAGACCCAATCTCTCTAAGTGCATGCCTTAAGGGGTATACCAAGAAAGGGGTGGGTATAACTTTGGTGCTTTGTTGGATTATTGCCCTTTATTACCACATTGTTACCAATATAAATATCTCTTAAAACCATTACCTAAGCTATTACTCCTCCCTTGTACACTCCTCTAATATTGTTCCTCTTTTGATCCTCCTTTTCTTTCCTTAATTCCCTTTTGGATAGTCAACTATACTAGGTCAACTAGGGCCGAACCTTTACAATTTAGGGGTATTTTTCACTTTTTAGGTTTGTTCGCCTTTTAGCTAACCTAGCTCAGACCTAGTGAATTATCCATGAAAACATACATTAACGAATGGGTTGACCTTGTATAGTCAACATTTCTAGGAGGATTTAGGGCATAATCCACCTATAAATAAAATATAATTTCATCATTATTTCAATATGAAATCAAGAGTTATTATTCACTCATGTTTATTCACAATCTACTCTTCCACCATTCTAGTTGAGGAGTCTTAGCGTAGGGTTTCTACTTGGAGAATCTAGTCTTGTGGATAAGTCTTGGATGATTTGGCCTTTCTTAGTGATACTTACAAACCATAATAACCTCTTGTAAATCCCATTTTCCCAAGGGAGAAATTGAGTCTCAATAGGTTCACATTCAAGTAAGTATATTCTAACTTTATTCTCCCTTCTTTAGTAGATAGAAGTAGAATAAGTGTTGGCTCAAATAATATTAATCTTCATAATCCATGTATAAGGGTATTAATCATAACTAGCTTAGTTGAGATTCTCTTATACATGTTCTTATTTCCTTACTAATCCCTTTATTTTTACACAAGTTTGGGTGTGCACTAGATTAGATTTATTTTCTTATTTATTAGAATAGGTTAATATTAGTCCTAGGACTCTTTTAGGGGTTTTGCATGATTGTGTTAGACTGTAGGATTTTGAACCCTTCCTATCATGGTGTATTATGACAAGTGGTCTCCTAACTAGGTTTAAAAGATCCCCGTAGTGGTCATGCTCCCACTTAACAAATGTATTCCCAATCAAAAGTGTAGGTTTGCGCTATCTTCTTCAAGTCATGATAAATTTATAGACATGATGCATTTCTAATTGAAGACAACTCTCTCCTAATCTAAGGCCTACCAAGCCTATACCTCTCTTGCTCCCACACCTTATAGTGGATGTAATTCATATCCACATGTATATAGTTACCTCACATCTTCACCCACTTGTCTAAAGTAGCTCACCTAAGCTAGGGTAAATGTTACCACTTCCCTATACTCCTCTAACTACTAGATATCATTATCAATTAGTCTATGGTATCACATTCTATGGTCTAATCTCTAGTCTCTTAACTAAAACTCCTCATCCTCCTATCCCCCTTGGATCTCTTGCATGCCATTCCCAAAATGTAGGCACTTATATAAGATCCACTAGGTGTGGGAGTTGAAACTAAACTAGTAAGCATTCTACTAATTATGGCTCTATCCAATATGTATAATGACTTGTGATCCACTATAGAGCCATGCCTAGTACCATGGTCACCTAATTTGGCCAAATTATAAAAATATATGCATAGGGATACCACACAATATCCACTTGTGTGACTATTTTTAGCCCTAGCATATGGGGCATGGCCTATGATACCTAGTCCTATCTCCATCTAGTAACTCAGGGTAACCTATCATCAACCACATGGGGTAATATAATTGGTTGATATATAAAAAACCTCTTATATATCTATGTGCTTAGAAACACCACTGATACCATCATATTTTCCCCTATGGACAACATCTTGTACATATCATAAATGAGCTAGACCTATAAAGTAGACCCAAAATCATAAAGTGCCCAATGATCCAACATGGACTCATACAAGGCTATCACATATGATACCCTACCATCTAACTTGTGACATAATACTCACACTTTCATAAGTCCTATCATATCCTTCTATATATATAAAATCTTTGTAATATAAACATTGAATAGTCTCACCCTCAAACTAGGATAAATCCTATCTAATCCTATCACCCACCTATCTAGTGCTCATCTCTCCTCTAGATCATTTAGTGTACCTATCATCACTAGTGTACCTCCTATAGGTAATCTAAGCATTGCATGGACATCCTTCAATGTGATACCTACCTTTTTGGTATCCCCATCCACCACCCATCAAAAAGTGTTGGTTAACCATTCCTATGGTCCAAGGAACATGACAAAGATAATAACACTTAGTGGGATATGTCTCACCTTCATAATTCCTCTTAAGCCCAATGCTACCAATCTCATTCTATCCTCATCTATCAATCACTACAATAAATAATGTAACCATGAGGCATTGATAAATTGACATAATCTATGGTGCCTCTACACAATATCAAACAACAAAGGATATATTAGACATCCATGTCATTTATAATAATAATACATTCTTATAAAATAAACTAGTTTGATTCTATTTTAAACCATATATGGATTAATAGTATTAAGCGGGCCACTTACTATGAAGTTGACCCCCATTTTATTCCCTAACTAACTAAGTCAGCTACTTATTACTAAGTTATCCCACTAGGTTTTATTTTTTATTTTTCCAACTCGGTCAACTTGGTTGACCTTGTTCTTTCACTACCATGACTTTTGAACTAGATTACCATCATTGTCATGGACATTTATTGGCTTGATTCATTTCAACCCAATACCCTGTTTAATCCCTAGTGCCCATACAACTTTTATATTATTCATTTTGGTCTCTATATTTTTCCAAATCATCTAATTTCTATAAATCACACAATTTCAAATACAAATACTCAAAAAAATTGATATTTTTAGTTGTTTACCTGTGTTGCACCTGTTGTGGCGGCTATGCATCCTCCCCATCTGAGATGTCATCTCCCCACCATAATTTATCTATATATATCACTCAGTCTACAATAACTCTATATTATTATTAGAATAGTAAATAATTATAAAATGAATTCTTTTTCACCCTATTTATAGTCATTATTTTAAAAATTATTGACCCTTCAAAAATTTACTATCAAATTTCTTATTTTTCCCATATTTTTGTCTCTACTAACTCTTTTTCTAAACTATAAAATGTTCTTGAATCCTGATATCATAGAGATTAATTTCCACTATTATATGCCCATATTGCAATTTTTTTAATTTTTCATTCATTTTTACTAATCTCTATAGGTTTGCCTAATGTTCCTCACATTGGACACCTTCACATTTCTCACATATCCTTATTTATATACAACACTAAGATAAGTAAAGGTAAGTATTTTTGATTTTTGTTCTTTCATTTATCTTATTTTCTCCTTACTACATTTCATTCAACTTTAGTGTTATGTGTTGTTATGTTCTTTTCCTAAAGTACCATTCTGTGTTGCACCTACATGACACATGATGATATTCGATTGGGGCATATGTATATACATAATATTTTCAATTTTTTATCAAATACTAATAATTTTTATTTTTTAAGAACCCATCGAGTCTCAATATCTAGGGGTGCATTCCTTAAGGGATGAATCAAGAAAGGGGTGGGCAGACTAGTATTGCTTCATAAGATTATTGTCCCCTTTTACCACTTGATACCTACACATTTTTCTCCTAAAATCGATTCCCATAAGCTTTGCTTATTTTTTTCACCCTCCTCTAGTCATTTTCCACATTCTTTAGTGCTTTCCATAGCTTAAACCCCTTTTTGGTAGTTTACATGACTATATCATCCACAGTGACATTGTATTGTTGATTACAAAATCTTACTAATAAATAAGTCAGTCACAGTCAACATAATTCATTACCTAATTAGTTTTTTTGTAAATTTCAATACTAGGTTAACCAGGTCAACCTTATCATCTAAAACTTTTGGAAGGCTTTAAGGTTAGATATTCCTATATAAACACATTTATTTCACCATTTCTAAATGAATATAAGAAGAAGGAATATATATTGTGCATTTTTTTTATCCACCATTCTACTTGAGGATCAAGCTTAAGGTTTCATACTTTGTTTGGAGATACAAATCTTGTCTTGTGGAGAACTCTTCTAGATTCATTAATAGACTGTGTAGCCTAGAGATGATTTATCCTTGTCATTATTACATACCACAATAACCTTTTTAAAATCACCTTGGTTATGGGAGAGATTGAGGATCAATGGGTTCATCTTCAAAGGTAAATATTGCTAACTTTGTTTTTACTTCGTAAGAGTAGATATATATGCATTTTCACTTCTCTTTCATGCCTTAACATTCTGTATATATTGACATGAGTATATGTCTTGTATGCATGTTTATTTGTATTATTTATTACTCCCCACTTTGTGCCACAAGAATTTGTGAGAACAAGATTAGATTTTTATTTAATTATTATTAGGTTAGTGAATATGAAAACATAGGACCTAGTTAGGGTTATTGTGTATTTTTACTTGACTGGAGGCTTTGAAACCCTCCCTAGTGATATTATTATGGTAAGAGATCCTTTGTCTAGGTCTAGCATATATATATTGGTCATGACCATGATTCTTGGAATAAAAATTCATTGGGGGTGTGGGGAGGGGTGAATCAGTGATCTTATAAAATTTTACAACTATACTCTAACATTCATAAACTTATGAGAATAACATAGTGGTCTATCAATGCATTAAGAACCAATCACATGAACATGAAATAAAAAAATAACACATGGAACACATATATGATTGGGAAAAACTCAAAGGGAAGAAAACACACTAATATATATAAATGGAATACTATCCTATGTAACAAAATATCAAATTCTATTGAGCATTAACTCAACTTGGAGCACCAACCCCAAACAATCAAGCACCCACTTGAATAGTCTTTAACAACAACCTATAGGAAAGGAATCAACAAATCCCTAAGTAAATCAATACCAACTCAGCCACTTCTAAATTTTTATCACCTTCATAACTTATATTGTTCAATCAACAAATTGTTACCACACTTCCTCTACTATCTCTACTCTTCAATCTCAATGCACACTCACCTTTGCTTGACAAGCCCTCATCAATTATGATTAGGTCATGCACTCTTATATTCATATGTAAATGAAATAAAATATTATCATGAACACTTATATGATATATTCTAAGGGTTTAAAAATCACTTCAAAACCTCCTTTTTCTCAACCATACATCATATTTTTTGCTCATTATATACATAGTCCTTTTCTTTTCTAGCCTTCATCAAGTCCGATTAGACCATGTATCACTAATGTAGATAACTTGAAAAATTCATGAATGATTATATTATTTCATATGATTGTTTAAAACATGTATCAATAAATTATTATACTCATGCATCTTCTATTTTACTTGCTTATATGCATACCCTCTTTTTGCACATAAATAAGCCTAAATTGCCTTGTATATATACTAATATTTTTTTTGCATACCACTTGGACAAACACACACTAGTAACCTCTTAGGAAGGCCTTCAAATATGTATTATGAAATCTTCATAAACATGATTTAAAATAAAATTGAGTCCCTATTGGTCTTTCATAATTATATTAGGCCTCATTTCACTTTTAGGTCTCATGGAGACCTAATTACATTAGGTCTATCTAGTAACATGTAAAATTGATCCATTAGAACACATTTAACCTCCATATACATCAATATTATTTAAAATACATATCAAATAGACTCCATATTAAATTCTCCAAGTTTTATAAAATATTTTTATGTCCAATCACTTCATAAGAATGTTCACTGTTTGTAGTTCATTATCATATTAGGCCTATGGGTATCAAAAGTTTGTCTAATCTCTCTCTCATGCTTGATCACATTCATGTCATGTAATAAAGATATACAAATAATTATTAATTATAGGAAATATATGACCCTAATTTATTCTTTAATCATATATAACAATCTAACTTAATGATCAATATTGGTGTTACTCATCTTTTAAGTCTCATGGAGAGCTATTTCATTATGTTTCCTCTTTTAATGCTAAGACTTGATATTATTAGACCCAAATGGACTTATTTAACAATAAAATATAATTAAAAACTTATTCAAATAAATATTATAAACTCCTAAATTCTTTTTTAGCTCTACATCCTTTGTTCATACCTTGAAACTTCTTTAGGAACAACTGCCCTATTAAGCCTGTGTATAGTAAAACATATGTCTTACAGGAATGAATTTCAAACACTCTTAATAAAATTACTCATGAAAAATGAAACATTTAAAAATATATTAAAATAATTAAATATCACACCCAAATTCTTGTAATACCTTTACTCAGGACATAGGGGCTCAATATCATCTTTGCAACTTGCTTACTCAAAACTGTCAAACCACATCAAAAACTAGTCACGAAGGATTAGACCATTAACCCATATGTAGATAATTTTAATGAATCATAAAATATAAAATTTGTTTTTAAATATACTTATGACATCCTAAAAATGAAAAATCATAAGATTTAATGACAAATACTGGTCTTTCATACCAATTTCTTGACCTCATGTTTCACAGTCTTATCTAAACCAAACTATCCATTTTTTAAGTAATTTTTTTAGAAAATACATGACCCCAAAATATTATTAAATGTATGAAAATTAATTAAAACTCATAAATAATCTCTTCATTCAATTTGTTTCATCAAACTATCATTCTTAGACCTTAAATCTCTCTTTTCATTTCTATCTAGGTTTCACCATTATCTACATCATTAGGTCTATTTATGATTGGCTAACTTGGATGAAAAAATTATGAAAATTTAAGGTTGGAAAATATACAAAAAACAATCATGTACATGTATTATGAGTCTCTATATTTTTCTTCCATTCATCTGATTTCCTTGACCAATGCAAATTTTGCTATTTATAATAATTTCTTGACAAATAAGCATTTATTTATGCATTTTCTCTCTCATCTTACTAGGCACCATTAAATGGAGGAAATTTGGATAGTTAAACACATGTTACAATATATTTTATAGGAATTTTAAACCATTATAATATTATTTGAAAAATTTATTTCACATCAGGTCCTTATTAGGGTTTTAGGGAGGTTTAACATAGGTTTTGGTGTTAACAATTGTTCATAAAGTAATATCCCTTAAATATAAAATAAATGAATAAATATCTTAGTTATAACCCTCACCCATATTTACTTAATAACTTAGGCTCTTATTTAGATGTTCCATGTGCCAACGAACACTTGAAAGTGCTTCTCAGGGTTTGAGACGTCATTTTGTGAACTTAAGAAGGCCTAAAATAGTGTTTCATGTAATTTCCTTAAAACCATCTCCTAAAAAATTGTGAATATGATTAGAAAAACATATCTTACCTATGCCCATGATTACATATTAATACTTACCTTAGTAGGCCAAGTACAGTTTAAGAGAAGTCTTGGTGTAAGATTAGTCTAAAGGTCTTCCACCTATAGGTTCAACCTAAAACTCTCATGAGTGATTAAATACCTTAAATACATACCAAAAATGTGGCATACAACCTTCATATTATATTTTTCATTCATTTTCATGCATATACCTCTTCATCTCATAACTAGGCTCGTGACTAAGCTTCTTATACAACTTTAACATTAATGACCTGTACATTCGTACAACCATAAGGCTTTAGTTGCATTAAAATTATATATTTTAATATCTCTCATGATAACACTCTCATGACCACACTCTTCTCTTCTTATGATGAAACTCTTCTTATCTTATTATTATGACACTCTTCTCTCTTACGGTAACAATCATGGTAACACTCTTTTCTCTCATGTACCTACTCTTTCATGTACCTTAACATATCACATAATTCCATCTATCCTTAGTTACCTTTGACATCAATCTTCATAAGATGCTTTGTGATATCACACACAGTCAATCTTGACATGATACACCTTTTACATCAACCTTGATGTCAACCTTGACATCAATCTTCACAAAATGCTTCTTGATATCACAATCAATCAATCTTGACACGATACACCTTTGACATCAAACTTGACATATATAATAGGAATTTTAAGCTATTAGATTAAATTGATAATTTGAAAATATAAAACATCAAACTACCTAGTAGGAAGGATAATGGAAACAAATCAAAATCATAAGATAAACCTTATCGATTCCTTGTTTTAGTTAGCCTCCTTCCAAGATGTTCAAATGGATGGTTGATTAATATGGAGATAGAATTTCAACATCATGATGACATGATCAAGGATGTTGATGATAGATTCCAAGATTAGATATACTTAGTATACATTTTCTTGATTTCTAGTTGATCATGTGGCCATGAAGACTTTATGGATTTATGAGTTTCCATGGAGGTATGGGTTATTTATATAGAATATGGAAGAAAGGATCAATGGATAAAATTCAATCTTGGGCCATTGGGATCAATGGTTGATGGTTATCTAAGGAATTTTAAATTATTTGGAGGATTCTAGAGGATATAATATTCTAGAGGTATAAACCTCTAAAATATTTTTGTGAGGGTTAAGCATGATTAAGGATAGATTAGATATGATATTTTAGAGAATCTATGGGTAGGATTGTAGGAAAGCCTAGAGAGAGGTATGTACATGGGATTTAAGAATTTAAAATTCCTAAATAATGAACAAGATATATTAGGCTAGTGTTAAGAGATGATTAGATAAATTAATACATTGGTGGGGTGGAATAAATGTTAGAAAATGAAGAAGTGATAAGGGGGATATTAGATAAATGATTATAAATGGGTGATAAATAGGATAAGTAAAATTAGTGTCGACTAATAAGAATATTACTTATGTTATATGAAGTGAGTGGATTTAGGTGCATATATTTTCTCCATATTTATAAGGGTATTGTGAGTGGATGAAGTTGAAGGAGTAATGGTCTTTCAAAGAAAAACCATGTCATCATGTTAGGGGATATGATGCCCCCTCAAGGGAACATATAGGGAGGAAGGATTTAGATGGTCACTCAAAATAAGAAATGTAGGGTGGGATGTGATGAATAAAAAAGGGGATGAGATTCGATATGTGATGAGGATGAATAATATGAATTGAGTAGTGAGCTATAGATTGATGATGCCCCTAGCAAGGACACATGCAAAAGGAGTAGAGATGACTAAGTCAATGTTTTTGACACATCCTAAGGGGGAATCAACTGTAACAAGATGATGATAACTTTAAAATACTACAAAATTTTGATTTATCCCAATAAAATATGCATGTAATGAAGAGCCATAGGCTAGGATAGACAATGATGTGATAATATTAATGATGAGTGTAGCTCAGAGGTAAAGTTAAGTGATATGATGAAGGAAATGAATTAAAATAAATGATAGGATCGAGTGACTAAAAGATATAGGAGAATAATTAGACTTTAATTTAAATAAATAACCCATAATGTGAATAATAAAATGATTCCCCTAGAAAGTAAACATGCAAGGGAGAAATAAATTAACCAATTAATGATGATGGGAAAAAATAGGGATGCTATAATTTGTCAAGCCCAATCAATAGGTGAAGATGATTGATGAAAAGATTAAGGAAAAGATTATAGATATGATGATTGATCAATAGATTGATTGACTACTTATTTAGAATATGAATCAAATATTTGATTTATGAAAGATAGATGTGATTATGGATAATGAGGAATGAAGGGATAGTGGCCAAGCTATCTTTGAGTACTAAAAAGTGACCAAGTGCTGCCTATATAGTCATAAAAGATCTTAGGCCAATGTAGTTCTGACTAGAGGATAAATGATAATGAGGGAGTAGAAGATGATGATGATGATGATTATGATGATGATGAAGATGATGATGATGATGATGATGATGATGATGATGATGATGATGATGATGATGATGATGATGATGATGATGATGATGATGATGATGATGATGATGATGATGATGATGATGACGACGACGATGACGATGATGATGATGATGACGATGATGATGATGATGATGATTATGATTATGATGAATACAATTAATGATTATAGGGTGATGTTAGTGATTAAAGGATATGATTCAGATGATGAGATGAGGATAAAAGATTGGATGTTAGTTGAATGGGTTGAAAGGATTAGATCAATGATGGGAATAAGGATGATTAGATAAATGATGAGGGTTTAGGTGATCAATAGATCACAATTATCATAAGGATAATCATAGTCTAAGAAATTTGATAAATATATCACTTGGTAGGATGCCTCATGATATAAGCATGACCAAGGGGACATGGTGCTAAAGTGCAGAAAAGGGGGAAAATAATGAACTATACATCATTGAGGGAATTTATTTATGTTACCTCATAACATTTTCATTAATTTAAATAGAATAAAATAAACATGATTCAATACTAAAAATAAACAATCAAAACATAAGACAAATAAGATATATACATGACATAAACAAGTCAGACAAGACAACACACACAAGTATCTACATGGATTATAACAATGTATTATCTATTGATGGGATGAGTGATTGGGTGATGGACTAGACTATGATGATGATGATGATTTGATTATGGAATTAGGATAGAATTTTATAGACTAACGATGATGATTAGGATTAGGACTTAGGTAAGGCTATGGACTTGGAATGGACTGATGATTTGGATAAGGATAAGATTGTGAAGAAGTATATGGATGTGGACTACACAAGGGACTAGGATTAGGATAAAGTTTTTGAAGATAATAGGACATAAGATAAGGTAATATGAAAATGATATAGATAATTTAGTACATGAAGACATATAAGACAGATCACAAGATGACACAAGATAAGCCAACTTAAATATTTTGAGATTTTTTGGCTTTTATATTTCTTTTAGATTTTTGGCATATTTAAATTTCTAGGAATTTTTGGGATATGTATGTACACCATAAAATTGGATTTAATAGAAATTTAGTACTAATCTTATAAACTGGGATAAGGACAAATAGATGAAATAATGGGTGGGATTACAAAAGGGTGATGGTGATGTAGAAAAGGAGATGAGAACAAAAGGAAAATGGACTAGGGATTGACAATGAATGCATAATAAATGAACTAGATGTATAGTTACATAAATGTCCATTAGAGGATATGACAAGATGTTTCTAGAACATTACTCAAAACATCTTCCACTTCCTTATTTAGGCCAATATTGGAAGAAGGGATGGAAATAATAGGATGGAAAATATGATGACATAAAATTGATAGAGGGATAAAGTATGGAATGGAGTAACAAGGGATGGGATATGAATTTAGAGATAAAGGGGATGGCTTATGCCCCTGAGTGTTGAGGTAAAATTCATACAATAGATCATTTTACCATGACATTGAAAATTGATTTTCATCATGATACTTACCCAAGGCACTAGAAGACTAGTTTTCACCATTGGATGAATGATTTTTATTTTTATTTAATTTAATTTATTTTTTCATTTTTTATATTTTTTATGTTTGACTTTTGGATGTCATCTCAATTTATTAGAGGTGGGTATGAGACTCTTGATGCAAACATTGTTATGATCTTTATTCAATGCCTGTTCTATAAATATGTATTTATGGGACCACGTTGTCACGATTAGATGTATTAGGGTCCTTATTAACTTCATTAAATCTTTATTAAGACTCTTCTAGATATTTATACTAGGTATTTTCATTTCCCCTAGAAGAGATGATGTTATCTAGCAAGGTGATGTGAGGCATGGATTCAATAAGATATTGATATTGATGGAGGTAGATTAGATCAAAATTAAAGGATCATGATAGGATGGTGTGATTGGTGATAAAGGATGAAGAGTACCAATCAAACACATCATTGGAGATATTGGAGATTCTATATTTCATTGGTGCTAAGTGATAACATTTTAAGAGATCCAAGACTTTTAGACTACGTGATTCTTCTTTCATGCAATTATTTGAAGGATGATCAGCCATATTGATACTAATTTTGACATTATTGTTATTTGGAGACTAAATTTGACTTTGACTAGCCCCTAGTACTTGGTTTTGGGATTTACTAGGAGAGATTGATTTTTGGCTTTGATTATACCCTAGTGCCTAACATTGGGCTTCATTACGGAAAGATGCTTTTTGATTAAACCGATGATTTGAATCTTCTTGATTTTGACTTATGGGATCAAACACAACTTAAATACTATGATTGACTTTTCTATAATATGGTCTTGGACCTTTGTATTTATGACACACATTATATTTTTCAAGGAAGGGTTTAATGATGTATGTTCCTATTCATCCCAATGGAGGGAGGTGATTAAATGATCATTGATAAGAAGAAAGGGATTTATGATGGATGAAGGTGTAGAGGATGATGTGATGAGCTTAATGAGTTGTGATGGGATAACATGGTCTTGATAGGGGTGCTTAGGATACCCAATTTCAACATCAAAGAAAATATCTTCAAGATCATCAAAGGGATCACTAGGACTAGTTATAGTATATGCATGTAAAGTAGGGTCAAATCCACTATCAAAATATTCAATAGATAAAGCTTGTAAGAACTCTATTATGACTTCATCATCTTAATTAGTATCCAAAGGTATGCCTGGTAATAGATTAGAGGTATCTTCAAAAATATAGGCATTATCAACATCTTCTATAATATCAATGAGGGATGATGTTTCTAATGATGGATTTGATTTAGATACTTGTGTTAAACATGATCCTGATGTAGATGAGACTTCTTTTTAACTCTGATGCTAACTCCAATGTGTAAGATGCAATGTTTCTAGTAGAAAATCCATTGTTCATAATTGACCTCTCAATATGAGGTCTTTGATAGGATAAATAAGGGGGTTATGATGGAGGAATAATGGATTTTACAAATTTAGGTCCATGGAATGAATTATGAGGGAAGGGAGGTATAGGCTCATGGGGATTAGACTCATCTTCAATGGAGGATTTGTCAAAGATGGGGGGCCCATAAAAGAGGGATGTGGTGTCTTGACCTTTGTGTAGAGAGGCAAGGGCCTGATCATGATTGATAATAGAATCTTAGCACTCCTCTTCTTGTTCACCCAAGGATATAGAATCATCTGGTTCATCTTTAATTTATATGTCACCATGGTCGATGAGGTCTTGGACATAGTTGTAGAAAGTATGACATCAATAGATGGCATTTCCCTAGGTTTGGTGATATGGACAGTATTTGTTGGCATCATACTAAGAGGGCCTAGGTATATTAAGATTAAGATGTATGGGTGGATAAGCCATCATGTTAGTAGTAATAAATTATTGGAAGAGGGTTTTTAAGGATATATGAAGAGGAGTATAATGAATCTCTTCACCTTATAACATAGGTTTGAAAGCATTAGATTGTAGATTAAATGATTGTTGAGTCAATTAGGTGAGTGGGGCAAAGATTGGATTCCATTTTATAGTATAAGAAGTGGTAGATGATTGAATATGATAAGTAGATGGAGGATTGGAATTGGACTAGATGGTATGAAGACTAGGAGTTGACTGAAGACCTTCAAGAAGTTGGGCACCCATCTCAAAGAGCCAAGAGAAGATTGCCAATGTATTATTCAAGATTTAATTAAATAAGGAAACTTCATCATTGATATATTGAGGGGTGTGAGGACTATTATTATGTTAAATGGATGATGGGGTTGACTATGGTGACCTAGTGTTGAAGTCAGTAGGAAACAAAGTGCTGAGCTCATGGAGGTGAAAAGGAAAATATCACTATTGGTAATTAGGCATTGTTCAATTAGGGTATTAAAAAAATTTGATTTAGATGTCATGGAGAAGGATGTGAGAAAGTATGGATGATGTGTTTTTTTAGCCCTAATTAGTAGGTGTGGTGTACTGAATGGAAATACTAAGGGATGAAGATGGGATGCATGAAATTTTTTTTGATAAAAGGCTTACCTTGGTTCAATTTCAAGTTTGACTGTAATGTGTGATGTGATTTGATATTTGATAAATAAGACCAAATTAGGATGTTAGCTAGAATTTGATGATGTTTATTGGGTTTGACTAGGTGAGCTATGACAAGATCTAGGATTATATGGGGGGCTAGACTGGCCCAAAAAATTGATCTTGATTGGATCGATTAGATTAAGACTATCTCAAGACTAATATGATCAGCTCAAATAGGATGAAAGGATGGATGGATAGGATTTATAGGATATGTGATGGTGACTCAAACTTTATTAGACATAGATAAGATAATAATAATGTCCTTGATATTATAAGATTTATTTGTCAATGTGGATGATGACTAATGTACGACTATAGACCTAAAGGGATGAATAGTATATACAAGGGGATGAGTTGGGTCTTACTAAGATGAGGACTAAGTTGATAATCAAGGGAAATGATTAGTTTAGGATAAAACATGGTTGACTAAGTGACAGA
>JARHVA010002872.1:2020000-2070000 GCA_037957365.1 Torreya grandis
ATGCTCTTAGCCTTGGCCACATTCTTTAACTTGTCTTCATGTTTTTGTATACCTTCTCTGACATAAACCATTACTCATCTACTCTTGAAGCTAATCAATCATATAATTAAGTCCCACTTTGTCCTCACATCCTGTGATCATCATATGAGTCATCAGGACTCACATACAATTCTCAACATGTATATAATAACCTTGTCATAGATCACACTAGTAGCACTTCCCACATCACAAGTATGCTTTTTCTCTTATTCTACCTATGTTATGTATGTAGGTCCACTTTTAGACTTATCACTATTTTATTTATTATGCCATCCTTGGGACTATTTGATTAATAGTGACATTGTATAAAATTTATCCTCATTCTTCACATTCCTTGAGTCATGAAAATTGACTTGATAAAATCACTTTGATCTCCAACATGTTGTGTATAGTCTACTGAAGTACAATCAAAATTTTTCTTACCTCTCACTTTGCCTATATACCTGTCAAGAATTTATAAACCTTATTGGCATTCATCACCTATTCTTGGATCTAATGAACTATTTTGACTTTCATCACCTGATTATCTCCTAATACCCTTGACTTACTCAATGACTGGGAGGGGCAAGAATTACATGTAATTTCTATCTTAGATGCTCAATTGTTGTCTTTGGGAGTGGCTTGGTTTGAGTATCTATAATATAATTCTTTCAATAAATAATCTCAAGATTGAAATTTTGTTATCTTACTTGTTATCTTTTCAAAATGTAGAAGCATCTCTCTTTATTGATCTCATTTATAAGGTTTGAATTTTTGATCCACTTCTTAGTGGCATGACTGCATACCTTGTCTTGACTGATCTTCCTCATATGCCTCATCTTGCAATCCATTGCCATGTGTCCTCTTTTATTATATTTATATCACAATATTATTTTCCTACTATTGAGATGAGCATTCATCCTATTCCTCCATGAAGAATGATGTCTATAATCCATATCTCTATGTCCATATTGATGGCATGATAAATAGTAACCATTGAAGAAATTTTCATACCTTGTTTGCCTGATAGAAGTTATATTTTGATGACTTTTGAATGATGAATATTTATATTTTTTGTCTCTATAAGGAGTGATAATCATCTTTCCCTATCTTAATATCCAACTATCATTCAAAATCTCATATTTCTTGAGAGCATCAACATATGTCTTTGGTTTAATGATATTCTACTCTTCCTTTTTATTCTTTTGGTCATCAATTATCCAAGGCCTATTTTGATGAAAAATTACCTTTGAATATTTAAGTTTTCATCAAGAATTCCCTTGATCTTTTAAAACCTCTTATGTGTCTTTAATTTAATTATTTCATGATCCAATTTGATCATCAAGGACTCAACTTATATCTTAAACTTGGTGCATTCTTATTCCTTGGTCTTGAGACTTGTAGTGACAATCTAAACCTATGTTTCCAATAGTTTAATGATCTCTTCATGTTCATTAGTGGTGTTTCTTAGTCTCTCTTCATAGATGATATAAAAATTTTCCCAAATCCCTTTGGTTTAATCATAATGGATGACATTTACAAATTCTACTTTTAAAAGACAACATAGGATGGCATTCATTGCCTTAGAGTTGTTCTCATTAGCCTTCTTGCCTATTGTGTCAGTTGGTGGTGTAGGAGGTGGAGTGTATCTATCAATGATTTATTGTCATATGCAATGTCCCAATAAAATTAGATAGGTATTCATTATGATGCTCCAAAAGGCATAGTTGGTCCCACTAAAGAGAGGGGTCTTATTGGTTGAGAAGCTTCCTTGACTATACTTGCTTTTTCTTCTAGGATCTCCTTTAAGTTGTTAGCCCTGATTCAAAGGACCAAGATCTAATAGTAATTGTTAAAATCAAAATTCACTAAGAAGGGAAGGGTTGAATCAATGACCTTAAAAATTTTTACAACTATACTCTAACATTCATGAACTTATGAGAACAACATAGTGATCTTTCAATGCATTATGAACTAATCACATGAACATGAAATAAGATCATAACACATAGAAAACATATATGAGTGTAAAAATCTCAAGGAGAAGAAAATTCACTAATTTATTTAAATGAAATATTGTACTATGTAACAAAATATCAATTTTTTTTAGTAGTAGCTCAACTTGGAGCACCAACCCCAAATAGTCAAGCACCCACATGAATAGGCTTTAACAAGCACCTACTTATAAGGAAGCAATAAATACATAAATAATGTATCACCATATAAACCAATTTTATATTTTTATCACCTTCATAACTTATGTTTCTCAATCAAAAAATGATGACCACACTTTTTATGATCTCTTTGATCTTCAATCTCAATGCATATTCACCTTTGCTTGACAAACCCTCATCAGTTATGATTAGGTCATGTACTTTGATATTAATATGTAAATAACCTAAAATATTCTAATGAAAACTTATATACCCTCCTCTATGGGATTAAAATTCACTTAAATACCTCATTATACTCAACCATGCATCATCTTTTTTGCTCATTGCATACATATCCTTTGCTTGTCTAGCCATCATCAACTCTAGTTAGACCATGTATCACTGATCTAGATAACCTTAAAAATTCACAAATGATTCTATGATTTCCTTTGAGTATTCAAAACATGTTTCAAAACATTCTTATACTCATACATATTCTATTTTACTCATCTATATGCATACCCTCTTTCTCACACACAAATATGCCTAAACTACCTTGTATAAATACTAATCTTTTGTTCAAATACTACTTGGTCAGCTGCATACCCTTAAAATTCTAGGTAGTCCTTAAAATAGGTATTAGGACATCTAATAAACATGATTTAAACAAACTTTGAGTCCCTTTTAGTTTTTCATAACTCTATTAGGCCTCATTTCACTTTTAGGTCTCATGGAGATCTAACTGCATTAGGTTTATCAAGTAACATGAAAACTTGATCCATTAGGACAAATTTCACCTCCATAGACATCAATATTAATTAAAAAATAATTGAAATATATCCAATATAACATTTTCCAAGATTTTTAAAACAAAAATGTGTCCAACCACTTCATAAGAAAACTCTTTGTAGTTCACTATCATGTTAGGCCTGTGAGTACCAAAAGTATGTCTGATCTCTCTCTCATGCTTGATCACCTTCATGTCATGTAATAAATACATAAAAATCATGTTTGTAATAACTATATTAACCTAAGTTCATCTTAAATCACATAGAAAAATCTGAATTAATGACCAATATTGGTCTTACTCATCCTTTAGGTCTGATGGAGACTTATTTCATTAGGTCTGCTCTCTTAATTTTAAGACTTGATATTCTTAGACCCAAATGGCCTTCTCTAAAAATATAAAAACATTAAACCACTTAGTAAAAGGACTCTTTTGACCTCATTAATGATTATTTATCCCTTCATCCTTCATTCTTACCTTGAAACCTTCCTTAGTAACAATTGCCCTATTAGGCCTGTGTACACTCAAAAATCTATCTTACAAGAATGAAGCTCCAACACTCTTAAAAAAATTACTCATGAAAAATGAAACATATATATATATATATATATATATATATATATATATATATATATATTATTTCAATATCATGCCTTAATGATTTGAATACCTTCACTTAGAACATAAAGGCTCAATATCATATCTATAACTTTTATATATATATATATATATATATATATATATATATATATATATATATATATATATATATATATATATATATATATATATATATATATATATATATATATATATATATATATATATATATAATCCATTATTTCAATATCATGCCTTAATGATTTGAATACCTTCACTTAGAACATAAAGGCTCAATATCATATCTATAACTTCCTTACTCAAAATTATCAAACCGCCTCAAAAACCAATCATGAAGGATTAGATATTCAACACCTATGTAGATAATTTTATTGACTCATAACACATCCAAAAATTTCCTAGAGATCCTTAGGACATCCTAAAATAGAAAACTTAAATGGTTTAATGAAAAATATTGATCTTGCATACCAATTTCTTAACCTCATGTTTCATAGTCTTATTTGAAGTAGACTAGCCATTATTTTAGTAACCTTTTTACCACATACATGACCTCCAAAGATTATTGAATGTATGGTCATGAAATAAAATTTATAAATAATATCTTAATGAACTTTGTTGCATCAAAATATCATGTTTAGACCTCAAATCTTTCTCTTCATCTGTGTCTGGGTTTCACCATTATCTACATCATTAGGTTTGTTTGTGACTAGCTAACTTAGATGAATAACTTAGAAAATTTGAAGGTTGGAACCTATATAGAAACCATTATTACATTTATTATGAGTATATAGCTTATTATTAAATCCATTTGCTTTCTTTAAACAATACAACTTTTGAGAGATACAACTTATTGACAAATAAACCTATGTCTATACATTTTCTCTCTCATCTGACTAACCACCACCACTTGGAGGTGCCTAGGAGAGTTGAATACAATCTAAAATAGCTTTTATAGTCATTTGAAACCATTTTAGGCTTATTTAAACAAGATCTTTCACATTAGTTCCTTATTAGGGTTTTAGGGAGGTTTAACATAGGTTTTGGTGTTAACCATTATTCATAAAGGATGACCCCTTAAATACAAAAAAAATGCCTAGATATCTTATATAATGCCCTTTCCCATCTCTCTTTAACATCTCAAGTTCTTATGAAGAGGTTACACATGCCAACAAACATTAAAAGTGTTTATCAGGTCTTGAGACCTCATTCTGTGAACTCAAGAAGGCCTAAAATAGTGTTTCATGAAATTTTCATTCAAACAATGGCCTCAAACTTTGTGATCATGCTTTAAAAAATCTTTATCTATGCTCACATATGTATATTTTCCTTAAAATATAATCTTCATATCTTAGTAGGCCAGGTGGGGTCTAAGAGAGGTCTAGGTGCAAGATTATTATGAAGGTCCTACCCCTATAAGTTCACCCAAATACTCTCATGACTGGTTAAATACCTTATATACAAACTCAACCAGTGTCATAGAACCTTCACATGCCAATTTTCATTCATTTTTATTTGCATACCTCTTCATGTCATGACTAGGTTTCCTATACAACTTTGACATCAATGACATGTAGCTTTATGCAACCATAAGGCATTAGTTAGCTTCAAATTCTCTCGTTCTCTTTCTCTCATGAGATCACTTTTTCATGATGACACTCTCATGACCACACTCTTCTCTTCTTATGATGACACTCTTCTCTCTGATGGTAACACTAATGGCAACACTCTTTTCTCTCATGCACTCACTCTTTCATGTACCTTGACATATCACATACTGACATATGTCTTTAGTTACCTTTGACATCAATCTTCACATGATTCTTCTTGATATAACACATGGTTAATCTTAACATGATACACCTTTGACATCAACCTTGACATCAATCTTCACAAGATGCTTCTTGATATCATACATAGTCAATCTTGACATAATACACCTTTAACATCAACCTTGACATCAATGACAATACTTTACACTGATTATCTAATGTATCCCCAATCAGAAATATAAGTGGGATCTATCTTCTCTGAGCTAGGATTGATTTGTAGATGTGTTGCATTAGATAATAAATATTATTTTATTAATTGTTTGATAACAAGTGAGTCTTGTTTTATTATTGAGTGCATCTTCAGTGTGATTTTCATATGTATGTTAAATTTTTGATTAAAACCTCTTGTGCTATGTTGACCTTCATTGCATTATATTTTTTGAAGGCATGAGACTGTTGATTGGACTTGATTGTTTATACATATTATTAGTCGGTACCACTATGCTTTTGACCTTATTAAAATGATTATAGTGATCTCACTTAACTATTTTTTTATTTGATCTTGTTAATAGGTAGCATCTCCATGAAACTTATGTAGAAACTAAAACTGCTGATTTATCATTTTTTTATTAAAATTCCTTTATAAATTACAATATATAAGGTTTTATGTGTTTTTTAAACTGGCATATGTTTTTACACTAATATGGTTTGTGGTGGCATAGTGTAAACGGAACCCCAAAGGAAAATAAATTAAACTAAACTTTGATACGTTACACTTGGTGTAAGTTTGGTGAAGGACATAAAGTAAGTAAACAAAAAGTAATTAAAATTAGGTTTATATTGGGATGTTTGTAGACTATGTTATTATGATTATTCATTAGAAAAATGCCGCAAGGTAAAAGAGATTAGGGTTTTATCGGTTTTATTTGGATTGATTTTATCGAAAATGATCACGGGAGTTGACTTATCATGGAGAGAGGAGGTATTTGCATGGAACCATCATGCCAAAAAAAATTAGGGTTTGGAGAAAATGGCTATGAGAAATTACAAATAGGAAGAAGTAGAGAATTTATAGAATTGAAGTTCCATTATGGCATACTGGCAGGAAAGAAGGAGAAAAACCTGCACATGTGAGTTGTGCATGGATGGTGTCAATATAACAAAATAGAAGATACGAAAGAAAATGGTACCACAATGGTAAGGAGGAGAGGAGATTGGTGCTCGTAAAGAAGGTGAAAGAGATTGCCATTTCGCTCAGCTAGATGACAGCCATTTTAAGATTTAGGTCAGTTATGTCTTAAAATATATATATTTTTTTATCCTTTTAGACTCATATTTTCAAAGATAAATCAATTCTTTGAAATGGGTTTATATTCTGTCTACAAGTGAAGTAGTGGTTTTGTAAAAAAAAAGAATATAAAGGTGGTTTTTTTTGGGTATATCAGCCTGGGGATGGAACCCAGTTCCATCCACATATTATAAGTTTATATATTACACTAAAAACCCTATAACTGAGTGCCTGAGTATTTATAAAAGGGACGGTTCGACCACAGCTGCGTAAAAACCATTGGTTATGACCTCTAAAAGATTATACTATCGATACATTGTTGTATATCTACGAATAATGGCCTGTATAAGTTTCATCGATAGAAGGAAAAAGGGATACTCAGTCTTTGATTTCAATTTGGGACTCATATAGTGAGTCCCTTTGTGCGTATGAGAAAATATGTATGTATCTTGGAATACTTTCATATCGAATATGCTCAGCTGTATATGTAATGTATAGACAACTGTTACCTTCTTGCGAAATTAGTACAGTTACAAACATTGTTGATAAAATCTGTGTTAATATATGAAAACTAAGATATGCTGGTATATTTATGTATATGCATAGTAGCACGCGTGTATATGCATAAGAGAATGGAATTTGTAAAATTGTTCCTATAATACGAGTTTCTTGCACAACTGTGAGTGGTAAGTTATGAATCATGGGTCATAAATGTATATAAGGGAATGTAAACATTGATATTTTTGTTTGAATATTGTATTCGTGAATGTATAAATTTGTACCCAAATAACATAGTCTATAATTACTTGTTAAAAACATGGTTTGAATTGTTAACCCACAATATTTATAGGGTTGTGGTCTTAGCTGCAAAGAGTATTGAGGATAGTGAGTTGAAAATACAATTTACAAATGGATGTTGAGTTTCACATGTTTACTAAGAGTAGATGAATTAAAGTAAACCTATAGGAATTTGTATATAAATACAAATAAACAATTAAAAATTTCATAGACTTGTATAATATAATTGATTATGACAAGATCAGGGTATACATGATTTATAATGTAGACTTTAGAATTTAAGTTGTTATTATATAATAAATTAACAAAGATACATTCATATTCTATCAAAGGATTACTTATGCAAATAAGTAGTAAAATGAACACAATAATGTTTATACGAGTTCATTTGTTTAATCAAGGGATCTTGTGCAGCTATATGTGATGACTTGGGGTTCTTAGTAAAATATTTAGTAAATAAATATTATTTATGTAGTTTTAAATGTATAAATTAGGGTAATTGCTTTTGGTTCATTTCATTAAGATAAAGCATAAATATATTGAATACCCATTCTCAAAGTTTATATTGTTTTAATGTCTCTAATATAAGAGAAAATAGGGAAGATTGTGTATGTCGAATGTAACCAAAATATAAGATTATTCTAGTATGGTTTTCTCCTACATTGAAGCATGATGGAATAAATTAGGGAAACGTTGTATAAAATGTAGCTTATAGTCTTAATTTCTGATATAATTTATTTGAGATTTAAGGATCATTTTGTTGAATGTATATTGCCATCTTTTGTGTGTGTGTGTGAGAGAGAGAATGAATATGAATTGTGTTTAAAAGAGGGACTTAGAATGAGTTGATTATTATTCTGGTCTCTTGTGCTCAATTGGATCTAATTCAATTCATTTGTTATCCTATGTTGTCATTTTACGGTTAATTGAATTAAATAAATGGTATTTATGATTAATTGTACTTGTTAGTTAGTTGGACTAAGTTTATTTTGAGATTTGTATTAATCTACTTTTGAATATTTATAGGAGTTTTTTAGACTATATTTGGATAACATGATATAGTAATATGATTATACCAGTGGGTAAATCATATACTTATCTCTTAATATCAGATGACAATCATAATTCAATAACAAATAGTTTAGTGCGAGCAGAATTGACACAAATTTTTAGATCTGATTTCTATAATGACACAAAGTAATTTTATAGATGAGACATTATCATTTCATTATACTTCTACTTTGCATGTGTTTACTTATATCATTTACATAGAGGATTGAATTTTATTGTCTATTTATTTACTATATGTAATAGTGATAGTACACACAAAGGTTCTAATTGATTTCTTGATATCCACACTATTCTGAAATGTCCCTCCGTGAAGGGTAGGACCACTCTGAATGAGATGTGTGTGAGAGACCATTGGTAAATGGTTGGAGGTAAAAAAATCAAATGATACTCCCCCTCTGTTATTTGATTCAACCTTTGAGATTATAATTAGGCTATGTTTATAGATCATGGAGCTATTTTAGAAGCCAATTTGTACTATTGTATGTATTGCATTGTATATTTTACTTTTGACTATATTGTACATTATTTTTTGACAGATATTTAACATAGTAGTGGTTGTGTAAATTGTAAAGTAGTATGAAATTATAGAAGTAGTGGTTGTAAACTTGTTCATGGCTGAAATGTGGATTATATCAGTAATTTTTGTACTTGATTCTTTATAATATACTTTGATTAAAAATTATTCAGCTTGTAATTTGATTAGATTGTTTAAACACTAGATGGATTAGACTTTTATCTAGTGGGTTAATACATTATAGAATTCATTACTTTAGATACATTGAATAGTCAAATAATGATTAGTTAAATAGATGTAAAATATTTGTATAAAAATCTATTTGATTAAAAAAATTAGTGTTACTGATAATTTACCTGTCGGGTTATAACCATACAAATATTTTCTATTATACACTTATTATTTTCTTAGAGATATCATTGTTCTCCTCATTAGGATATTTTCCCATATATTTTTTGAAGAATTTTTTTTATTATGTTATTTTTGCTTATCGTCAACCAAATAAAATTTTTGTTGATCTTGTTGCCTCTATTTATTCATGTTAGTCTAGACTTAAACACTTTTTTTCTTGTTATCAACATCTATAATTAACATAAGATATTATTGGACCATTCCATCCTATACCATGACCACAGCCTCTACCTATTTTAAATATTCTTCCTCTTTTTCGGTATTGAAATCTTTGTTTATTATCCTCATACATTTTTGTACCAGAGATGATTCTCCTCTATTGGGATTAAACCCACCTCCTCCCCTTACTGAAGATGCTTTTCATTTTTTGGACCAATTGATCTTCTAAAATCCTGTACACTTTAATTTTATTCTACTTTAAATGATAATTGGCAAGCATATTCCATGTTAATTTATTCTATGCAAGTTCAATTCATATTGATTATAAAAATTTAAACCATTTACATACCTAATAGCCATATGTTCTTCTATTTTATCATGTTCCACTCAGCTAGATAGTTTGCAAAACTCATTTGTATAGTCTTATAAATTATGATATTTTTTCCTTAATTTTTGAAATATTATATAAAGGTTCTATGCAAAATCTACTAAAATTTATTTCTCTCTCAATGCATTCTCCATCTCACTCCAAGTCATGATCATTTTTAACCCTTTCTTTGTCTCTCTTTCTATAGATGATCCCACCAAATCATTGTGTGACCCTTAAATTTCATGCATGAAAAATTTACTTTATTTTATTATTTCAAACTTATCTATTCAATAAATTTTTACATACTATTTAACCAATTTATCAACTCCTATAGTTTTAAACTACATCCATACTTTGAAACTTCTACCTTGATTTCTATGTT
Organism: Torreya grandis; assembly: GCA_037957365.1. Taxonomy (NCBI): domain Eukaryota; kingdom Viridiplantae; phylum Streptophyta; class Pinopsida; order Cupressales; family Taxaceae; genus Torreya; species Torreya grandis. The sequence continues at coordinate 2,030,342 of JARHVA010002872.1, forward strand.
TGTTCCTTCAAAGGCCCTAACCATCATTTCATTAATTGATGGTGGTTGTTTTTGATTTTCCTCTTCATGCTAAATTTATTATTTATGATCCATTTATTTATTTATTTAATATTCATCTCATCTTTATCTTTGAATTGTGATATATGTAATTAATTCTTATACTTGTACCAATAATTGTTGCATATTTATGTTCATTTTTGTAATTTCTCCTCATCATCTTGCCATATTTTACACCTTTTTTTCAATCACATAAATTTATATGAAAATAAAATTAAAAAACTCAATAAATATCACAAGGATATTAACTCCAAGATATGAACCTAGCTTTGATACCAAATGATGAAACCAAAAAACTAGCTAAACAAAAAAATTCAATAGGTACAATTTTTAGAATTACTTGAACACTAATATTTATTGATTATTAATGAATGAATTAAAATAATTACATAATATTCTTCAAATAAATATCACATTGTAAGTAGAGTTAACATTGAATTTTTATGAAAATAGATGGTAAAGTTGGGAGAGGATGGATGTGGGCGAGGGCTTCGGTGGCTTGCGTGGAGCGGAACCATCCGCAGCTAGACTTTCTTCACCTGGTGACAGCTCACAGGAGGCAAGAAAGGAGGCATTCTATGTGGGTGAGCGTAGTAGGATCAGCAAAGTTAATGGTTGCTTTCCTCGTAGCCAAGACAGACCTGTGATAGTTATTCCATCGAACACTATTTAAGATAATGTTGAATATTTGGCTTCTCACGTGCTAATCTGTAAGTTTTCTGGAATTCATATATTCTAGTTGGCTTTGGAAGCTTGGATTCGCCGGTCATGGCAGATTGTAGGAGATTTTGATATCATGCTGGCTAGTAATAGCTATTTCATGATTAATTTCACTTGTATTTCTGATAGAAATAGGATTTTTGAGGGTGGCCCATACTTTTATGATCATATTGGCATCTTTATAAAACCTTGGCATGTAGGGTTTAACTCTATGGAGGATCTCCCTTCACGAGTTCTGATTTGGGTCTACCTTTCGAGGCTGCCTCTAGAATTATGGTGTGAGGATTCCTACGCCAGATTGGGGCCATGATTGGAACACCTGCTGCAATTGCTCACCAATCTCTGGACAAGAAGGTAATCTCTTATGCACACATCTATGTTGATATTGATATCAACAACCCTCTACCAGACTCTATTGAAATATGTTTGGACACATCCACTTGGATTCAACCAATTGATTATGAGTCCATCCCTTTCTGGTGTCCTTTATGTCATGAGTATGGACATCTTAAGTGGTAATGCCCTCATGCGCCTAAAGGCTCAAGCACCTTTGAGGGATTAGCTGGTCCACAAACTACCAATGAAGGTTTGAGGAATGGACAGCCTAATCCTATCAATAGCAAAAATGGACAGCTAGATAGCGTAGCAAAAGGGAAAACCCCCGTGAATACCCCCAATTTGAAGCAAGGCCAATCCAACTTAATGGGACTTGAAATGGATGGTTTTTCCTTAATTTACTGTCAAACAATAGGGAAAGGCCAGAAGTGCTCTCATCTTACCGACAAGGAAATGCAGGTTTCAACTGCTTTGAAGTTCTTGATAACATGATCATAGAGGAGGGTACCTCGGTAGTGGAAAAGTGTTGGATGTTGGGGCTAGAAGGAAGGAATTATTTACCTTTTGATCCCCAAGACTTTGCCACTCAACAAGCTTTAGAATCTGTTCTTGACCCAGAGGGCAATGCCCTCGGGGTGGCATCCACACAAGAAAAAGAAGTACATTGGGTAGATTTGGCAAAAGAAGTGGAAGTTCCTAGCAAAGAAAAAGGACCATCTTCCACCCTTGGTTTAATGCAGAGACCTTTTAGGAAGGCATCCCTCTCCACACCTTCTTGAGCAGGACGTAGAAAGGATCAAGAGAGGATTAAACTTACAGGATATCTACTGGTAGAGTCAGGGATGGTGAAGACCATGGATGAACACTTCCCTCACTTAACTCAATGATTATTTTGTAATGGAATGTGAGGGGGTTGAATAGCATCCCCAGACAAAAGGCTATTTACAAGCTAGTGAGAGATTATTCTCCTCACATTCTCTCCCTTTAGGAAACCAAAATCTCTGTTGACTCTTTATTCACTTGCCGCCCCAAATTTTGGTTCCATGGCCATTGCTAGGGTATTGGCACCTTGGGGACTTTGGGGGGCCTTGCTATGTGTTGGGATCTGAGAAGAGTCATGCCACACCTTTGGCTATCCTATATCTCAGCCCTCTCTATGTTTGCTTCCACCTTGGAGACTGGCAAAATGATTCTGGTCACTAATGTATATGCCCCAGTGGATCTTCTAGGTTAGCTCAAGCTTTGGGACCATATCTGTTATGTATGAAGCTGGCAGCCCTTCTTGCCCTGGGTTGTAGCTAGGGACTTTAACTATATCCTCAGCCTGGAGGAGAAGAGGGGCAGTCTAGCTCGGTTGGGACCTTTTATGGAAATATTTTGGCAAAATATTGATCGATTACATCTTTCGGATGTTAAACCCCTCAATGGCCTTTTCACATAGAACAATCATAGGATGAGAGATGAGGCCATCTCGAAACATCTGGACAGATTTTTAGTTTCATGCTATTGGCACTCTAGTTCATTCTCTCTCTCCTCTAATATTCTTGATTGGCAGGGGTCTGACCATTGGCCTATCATGCTCTCTGTGAGATATATTGCTGCTCCTAACTAGCCACCTTTCAAATTTTAGTTGATGTGGCTTCATGATGCTTCCCTTCAAAATTTAATGATAGGCTGGTGGCCGTAAGGGACACTGGATTATGGCACGGCTATGTTTGTGTTTGCTAAGAAGCTCCAGTATGTGATAAGGAGATTAAAGTATTGGAATTTACACTATTTTGGTAATCTCCATACTAGGAAGAGAAGGGTGCAAGACCAGCTAGATGCCATCACTAGACAGATTCAGGACCTTGGATTATCTGAAGCCCTGTGTGCGGCTGAGCTTCAAGCCTATATAGAATTGGTAGAATGGGAGCTTTGTGAAGAGATTTATTGGAAACAAAAAGCTCGTGTTGACTGGCTTCAAGAGGGCGATAAGAACATAGATTTCTTCCATAACTCTGTCCAAGATTGCCGTAATAGGTGCTTCATCTCCCCCTTGGTTACTTTAGATGGTAGAAGCTTGATGTCTTCCCAAGACATATCCAAGGAAGCTATACGGTTCTATTCTGCTCTATTCACAAATGATACTCCTCCAGACGAGCTTCCTGAAGGTACTATTTTATCTTGCATTCCCCCTATTATGTCTCCAAGAATGAACGACTCCATTATGCAGCCTATTAGTATGTCAGAACTAGAGGGAGTGGTCTTTGGCATGAAGAAAGCTAAGGCTCTGGGACCAGATGGATTCCCTATGGAATTTTTTTAGGCATTTTGGGACGTCATCAATCAGGATCTTTTGGGGGTGATCCAAGAGTTCTACTCCAATAAAGAAATGATTCGGACCCTGAATGCAACTTTTCTGGTGCTCATCTCGAAGCACAAACAAGCTAACCAGTTAGAATATTTCAGACCTATTGGTCTTTGCAATATGGTCTACATGATTATCACTAAACTGATTGCAGAAAGGCTTAAAATCTACCTTCCCAAGCTCATCTTCGAGGAGTAAGGGGGATTTGTTGCTGGTAAGTAGATTATAGATGGAGTAGTTATAGCGTCTGAGGTTATTCATTCTATGATTATTTCCTAAGACTGTGCTATGTTTGTCAAGCTTGATATGGCTAAGGCGTATGACAGAGTCAGCTAGGGCTTCCTGCATAAAGTTCTTTAGGCTTTTAGCTTTAATCAAGACTAGATCAGTTGGGTGCTTAGCTATGTTACGACCCCCTCTTTCTCAATCCTTATCAATGGTGCTCCCTCTGAGCTTTTTGGTGCCTCTAGAGGACTTCATTAGGGAGACCCTCTTTCTCCATATTTATTTATTATTTTGGCAGAAGACCTTGAGCATCTTATTAAGCTTTGGGCTTCTTAGCATATGTTATAGGGTTGGCGGTGGGGAAATGGATTACCCACTTTATCCCACCTCCAGTTTGTGGATGACACTTCCTTGGTGGGGAGAGCCCGAATTCAAGAAGCTGAAGCTTTTTAGCTCATTCTAGACACTTATATGTCGGCTTCTAGACAGATGATTAATGACCACAAATCCTTTATTGTGTTTTTTAACACCCCTGAGCCTATTCAACAGAGGATTATGGCCATCTTGAGGTTTTAGACACAATCTCATCCTCTTACCTACCTTGAGGTCCCTATTGTGGTTGGAAGACAGCCAAGGCTCTTCTGGCAGAGGATGCTGGACAACCTTAGATAGAAAGTTAACCACTGGACATAGATGGCTCTCCACTGCTAGCAGGGTGACACTCTTGCAGTCGGTGATTCAAGCCCTCCCCATTTATCGTAGTATGGTGCAAGCTGTCCATAGATACTTCTTAAAGGAATTGAATTCTCTTTCTCGCCAATTTTTGTGGAGTGGCAATCTCCTTAACACCAAATGGAGCTTGCTTAACTGGGACACCGTTTGTTAGCCAAAAAAGGAAGGTGGCCTTGGACTATGCTCTACAATTTTTTGTAGTTAGCCTCTTGTCGCCAAACTCTATTGGCACTGGTGCTCCCATCCTACCCAACTCTGGGCCCACATTTTGGCCTTTAAATACTACCCTAGGGAGAGGCCTGAGGATATTCCTAGAATCCCCCTAGAAGGAAGAGGGTCGATGGTTTGGAAAACCCTCAAGTAAGGTGCTCAGCTGGTGAAGCGCAGCCTTTTTTGGATTTGCAACAGGGGAACGTACACTCTTTTTTGGAGTGACTCTTGGGATGGGCATCCCCCTCTCTTATCCTCTCATCCACATCTACAGCTGCTCTGTGATGCTATGCTTGATGTTGGCTGGAATAAGGTGGATCATTATAAGGAGGCCGTCAGGTCGAGCACTACAGTGAGTTATAGATGGAAGAATTCCTTGGACTGGGCTCTAGGAGGCTCTATTGAGGATCGAAAGGAGTTATCTTTGATATTGGCCTCTAGGGAATGTAGTTCCTTGCAAAAGCATGATGTTTTAGCCTGGGGAGGAGACTCCTTAGGGAAGTATTCTATTTTTGCTGGATACCTTGCCTTGACTAAACATCTCCTTGGTGAGGTGGTGGTCCCTTAGGAGACCAAAGTTTGGAACAACTACTCTTGGCCTAAGTGTAATTTCTTTCTTTGGGTGTTAGTTCACAATAGATGTCTCACCTAGAACAATCTCTTCAAACGTGGGTTCCAGGGGCCCTCCATGTGTGTTCTTTGCCACAGTAGTGGGGAGACTGTCTCCCATCTTTTCTTTTAGTGTCCTATTTCCAAACTAATTTGGCACTTCTGGTGGGATTTTTGGGACTCTCTGTGTTGGAACGTTTCTTCTTTGGTAGAATTCTTGGATCGCTTGGGTCATTCCCCCTCTCAGGCTTCTTTTCTCCAGGTCACATGGCGCATTGGCCCATCTTTCATCTTGTGGCAGCTGTGGTTAGAGAGGAACAGGCAGATTTTCCAAGGTAACAGTACTGAGATTCACATCTTGTGGGGTAGAATTTTGAACTCTCTTTTAGAAATGCTTCATGCTAAATTTGACCTAGCAGTGGACTTGAGTTTGATTGATGCCAAGGTGTATGTGCGCTTGGCCCCTGCCACCCTTGGGGTACTCCCCTCACCCCTCTCACTACAGTGCATGCCCATGGTCAGTCAAAGCATCTTGTTGATAGGACGGGTCAACGGTCTCCCCCTGAGACTAGTTGGCTTAAAATCAACACCGATGGTTCAGCTCATGGGAACCCTGGACCTGCTGGGATAGGTGGGGTGGGCCATGACAGATCTGGTTAGGTGATATTTTTCTTCTCTATTCACAAGGGTTGGTATACTAATAACTTCATGGAAGCTCTTGCGATTTTAGTAGTTGTCCAGCAATGTTGCTCTCTTAGCTAGAATAGAATCATTTGTGAATCTGACTCGTAGGTTGTTATTAATATGTTTAATGATCAGAATTTTGAGACTACTGACTAACATTTGGCTAGAGTGGCACTTCAGATCCTTCAGCTCTATACTTCTTTAGACTTTGTTTCCTTTCGATATATTCCCCGTGAATGGAACAAGGTGGCTGACTGCTTGGCCAAATGGGCTTCTGAGCATGGACCCCCTTGGAACGTGTCAGAACATAGGATGCTGCCTCTAGAATTCTCCCAGATGTAACTTTGTTTTTTTCCAATTTTAATAATATTTTTACCCCTTTTAGTAAGTACAGTTAACATGAAAAATAAAAATATCTAAAAAATTCAAAAATCTACCTAGAGTTAACTAGCCCTACTATTTTTAGAAATTACTATTTTTAATATTTTGCGTGAATGTTTGGAAACCATTATTTTTAGTTAATTTTAAATGTGAATTTTTATTGGGATAAAAACATCCACTTACCTATACAAACTAAGCTTCAACTTATGGACAAAGTGCAACTCAAGTTTATGTTTGGTTACAAAAATATCCTACTCCTAAAATTAGAAAAATCTCAAAAAATATATTGAAATGCATTTTTAGACCCTTATATGGTCATGCATGGCCTCTTAAATGTTTTAAAATTTACCCTTACTGTATAGGATAGGTTATATATGTATACTTCATTTTGATATCTTTGTTCTAACATGAATGAGTGTTCAAAAATGTTTTTAGATCAATAGTTATAACTTTTGAAAGATAGGTATACACACTATAGTAAATTTCATGAGATCAAAACCATGATTTATAGATAAAATTGTACTATTTGATCCTCATATCATTCCAATAATGATATCATACTTTATCGTATGCTTTCGAAATAATAAAAAATTTAAATCAGAAACTACATAATGAAGTTCTAATTACCTCTAGAAATATCTGTTGCTCTGTTATCACTACGGTGAATAACAACTTCAACAAATATAATTATAATAAAAATGTTTCTTAGGATAATAAAAGCATACGTAGGATCTCTACATGGCTATGTAAGAGATAATGTTGACAAAACATATATTTACAAAGCTTCACAAACTTAATAAGACAGAGTGATAGATAAAAAAGTGTGTAACAAAAGAAGACACATATATTACATACAAGAGCATGCTAATGTGAAACATATATATTTATTAAACTCATGCATACCAAAACTGATTCAAAACCAACCCATGATGGGTTACACCACAAAGAATGCAAGTGAAAAAAGAATAAGGATAATGCGTAGACACAAACCTTACACAATATAACATTAAGAAAAAAGAATTGGTATACAAAACAAAGAATGATTGTTTATAGTTATAAAAAAAGTAGATGCACAAAAAAAAAACCTTATGCAACACAAAAAATAAAAAATAAAAAATCCTAGAGTAACATATTTTTGGTCGATGAAATATTACTTGTTCACCATGGGTGTTTTACATTAGATAGCTATGGCAATGAAAAGTGGCTATGAGATCCTTATTATGAACCTTACGTGATATCCTTTATAGTATACCATGTTTTGAAACTTCAAATGTGCTCATCCAATTTTCATGCCTAGTTGTTCTATCCTTTTACTTGACCATGTTCTCATGGTACTCACTAACCCTTTTATTCTTACTTATATGAATATTTAGAGTGGTTTTCATCTCCTATTTACATTATCATGGAAACTTCTCTGGCTAATCCATGAATAAAAAAACCATGTTAACACTTTTTTGTCCCTCAATATGTGGGCAAAATTATACTACACTAAAAATATGTAATATGCCTAATCCATCTAATAATTTTAATTTATATGTATTAGCTGATAATTCATTAAAATTTAGAAAGGCATCATCCTTGTACACTTAGTATTATTGTACTCACATTTTTAAAACCTCTACTTAGACAAATATTTCAAAAATAAGTACCCAACATCAAAATACAGCTCTCTCTCCTTTACATATCAGTGTATTTTTCATATTTTCCAACAATCTATTCTAGTTTGCTCTTGACTTTGTTGTACACATCATGCATATCTTAATGTAGTCTTCACCTTTTGCACTTCTCTTGCTCATCTCAATTTTACTTCTCAACTCACATACACCTTTATGGATAATCCAATACACCATTTGAAAAGGACTCGAACTTTCACTTTAGTTGATAGAATCATTGTAAGAAAACTCAATATTTACCAACATGAAATCCGAATGATTGGAATTATCACTAGCTAAACATCATAGAGAATTACTTTGACTTTGATTCATAGCCTCTATTTTACCATTTATTTGAGGATGATAGGCTGAATGAAGTCTAATATTTTGCCAATATTATTCCATACCTTAATCCAAAGGTGCCCAAAATAATTTGTATTTATATCTAATACAATACTTCTTGGAAATAAATTCAATCCTATATCTTATTGAAATAACAGATCCATAATATGTGTGGCTTCATTATTCTTCTTTCATGATAAAAAGTGAGACATCATATAAAATATATCAATATTAAAAAATATGAAATCATTAACTTACTACATTCTCAGTATTAAAATAATAAAGTACATACTTATTGTGTCCCATGGTTTATCTAGAATTGGTAATGGCTGATTCAAATCAATATTCTAACTTTCTCCCTTAGCATATTCAAAAAATCTACATCTTTACATAAAATTCTTTACATTGGAACTCATGTGAGGCCAATAGTGCTTGTCACTAAACTATGCCAAAGTATTATCATTACCAGAATGACCACATACACCTCTGCTATGTATTTATTTCAAATTATTCTCTCTCATATATCTTTGAGGCATGTAGAACCTCCTTCCCTTAAATAATAATCCATTGTGAATCATGTACTCAAATAATAGAGTTACATCCATAACTATTAGATCCATGCATATTGTCTGTCCATATATAAAATCCATGTATTATTCATATAACTCTTTCATTGAGTCAAACCTAATTACCTCTACCTTGAGCCCATTCATAATAAAACATCACCTACTCAAGGCATCAACAACTCTAATCAAACTCCTACTTCTATGTATCAAATCTAAAAAACTATTTTGAATAAATTCTACCCCATTCATGTGACTTTTATTGAGCTTGTTTTGATTTTTTATTAATGATAAATCATGATTTCCTTTGTAAAAAAGGAACTCCCTTGGAAACAATTAGTGCCACTATTTATTGAGAGCTTGTACCATTGCATAAAACTCTTGATCATAGACTCAATACTTATTCTTGGTGTAATTCAATTTCTCACTAAAATAATAAATGTGATTACCTTATTCACTTATCACCACTCCTATGTATATCTTGATTGTAACATAATAAACCTAAAAACCTTTTCTAATTTTTATAAAGGATAACATGAGTTGTTCATCACTTTTCTCCTGAAAAATTGAAATATACTCTCTATTACAAAAATATATTGAATCTTATTTTTTTAATCCATTAATTATATTCATTATGGGTACACATTCCATTCAAATTATTAATAAGTTTTATATTTATCATAAATTTGATCATGTTTATCATCCAATTGAGTTGGGAGAATAATCAAAAGTTAAAAATGAATAATCTATTTAATGTTGAGAACTAGAAAGTACTAGTTTCTAATGTATGGGATAAAAGCATTTGTTTGATTTGAAAAGAAATTTTTAATTACATATTTAGATTAATATAAATAAATTTCAAAATTTCAAAAAAATCACATTTGATATTGAGTCATATGCAAAATTTATGGCCTTCATAAATTGAATAGTCTTCTTTCTATCCAATCTCAGGAGCTTAACTAGTGACCTTCCGAGTGAAACTGATAACATCTGGAGTTGGATTGATGACCTATCAATTTATGAATGCTGACCTATATATTAAATTAATGTGAATATTTTTTTATGTTTGGATTCACTTTGGTGGTGCATTTGAGTTCTTGGAGGTTTATAAGGATAGGAAAGTACAAATACAAGGCTTAGAAAGGTAGAGAGAATTAAGAAAGATGCATGGGAAGATGAAGGGACATGAAATTTTTAGCTTCATATTCTTAATTTTTTACTTATTTTATAAGTCTAAGAGGTATAATTACGTATAAATATGAATTTATAGATATCATTTAATGAGAGAGACAATTAGGAGAGATAAAAAAATGACAATGAGGACAATGATATGTATGAAAGTTGGATTCACATTGCATATGTGCAATTTTGAGTACTTATACTTATTTTATGAATTTTTCTTAGTTTCAGGTGAGTATTTTTAATACTAAATATCTATAGAATAATGATTTTAGTATTTTTTCCATTTTTGAGAGGTAAATCCTCCAAAGAATATTGTAGATATCATTACAATTATGGGATCCATAAGGTTGGTTCTCATTGTAAGTAAAAGACATAAAATATTATAAAATCTAAAAAATAGACGATATTAGGAAGTATGGCTTCACTCTTTCTTAAGTGTTATCACATTGAGTTTCTCTAGGGCATGTCATGTGTTGTCTCCCTTTATGGTTGATGTGTTTGTTTCCTTTACTTCCATATTTACATTCATTACAACTAGGCTAATACACCAAACACTTAATATGCCTCAATAATAAACCTTAAAGGTTAAATCAATTCAAATTTAGTGTTGTAACCCTATACAAGTATTTTAATTATAGTCATGTATGGATTATTAGCATGTTTAAAGTGTGGAGGAATATATGGAATGCATGTAACATGTGGATATGGTAGGTGAAGGGTTGCATATTATTTTATATGTTGTATATGAAATTATTAAATGTTGGAATACATATCAAAACACCATTTTAGGTTTTTTTTGGCATATAACTTAAGAGTTACAAATTGATTGAAAAGGGTCCATGTTGGTGTAACATAGAGTGTAATATCCACCTATTTTATGTATCAAACTAGTATTGGAGTAGGTTTAATTTTTTATATAAAATATTTGATAGTATATATTTGAAAATGTTAGTTTTGTTTATGCTTTACTTTTTTGGTTGTTTGGCTAACCATTTTGTAATTGTTTACCATAACTTGAATAACAAGTACTAGTTGAGAGATTGTATTTATTCATTGGTAGCAAGTTGGGTCAAAATTCAACTACTATTGTTATTGTTGTAAGATGTTTTTGTGTTTTTTATATGATGGTATTTACCAAAATTATTTGATAGACCACCCATCCAAGGGACAAGAAAAGGGTTGAGCATTTAACTTGGAAAAAATAAAATTAGTCTTCCAAAAGAATGAAAGGTTAAAATAGTTACAAAATGTAGATCAAGATATTTGTAACATATATTTGAGTATAGTTTACTTGAGACAACAAGGTATGACTGTACTCAATCAAAAAAAGTGTACAAAGGTAACACTGTGAATCTTGAGGAAAAATGTTTTTAATTCAATAAGTCTCTCTTTTTAATTGTAAAATTGATGTTTATTTTAGCCTTCCATATGGAGTGAAGAAGTCATTTTTCACCTTTGAGTGAGAAAAAAATGTGGTTGTTAATGAAGGAAAGAGCATCAAGAAGGGAATATCAAGTTATTACAAATGGAATTCAAGGAGGTGGGTTAAAAAAAATTCCTCGCTACTTGAGTTTCTAAATTTATGTGATTGAAAGCCTTCAAATTGGAGAGTTAAATTTATTAGAACTAGAAATGGGTATTATCCAAGAACATATCAAATTAGAACTAAGCATGGTAGTGTCTAAAATATGATCATTTTGGAACTAGATCAAGGTTTTGTCCAAAAGATGATCAAATTAGAACCTACAATGGATATTGTTAAAGCAAATGATAAAATGGGTTGCTCATGTGGATGATAGAAGCTAATTATTCATCTTAAAGTTGATATATTTTTGGGGAATCCAAGCCTTTAAATTTTAGGTGTTTGATCATAAACATTGATCATGTTTATCATCCAATTTAGTTTATAGAATAATCAATTATTAAAAATGCACAATCTCTATAATGTAGAGACATAAAAAGTAATAATTTTCATTGTAGGGATGTTGTTTTTGGTTTAAAAAGTAATTTTAATTACATTATTGAGTTCTTATATAAAAACATAGAAAAATTCTAAAAACATATTATCTATTTTTTAGTCCATATGTAAACATTATGGACTTCAAGATATGAATAGTCTTCCTTCTAGCTGATCTCAGGAGCTCAAATGGTGACTTCTTGAGATAGGCTAATGACCTTTAGAGCTAGAATAATGACCTTTATATTTGTGATTATTGGCCTTCATATCAAAGTAATATGAATCACTTTTTTATGTTTGGCTTCACTTTGGCAGTGAATTCAAGGTCCTAGTAGTTTAAAACGTTAGGAAAAGACAAATACATGTCTTAGAATGGTAGAGAGAATCAATAAAGATGCATGGGAGGATGAAAGGACATGAAACATTTGGATCTACTTTTTGAATTTTGGATGAGTCCAATAGGTATTATTATCTATAAGTATGAACCTATAGATTTCATTTAATGATGGAGACAATCATGAGAGATCAAAAAAGAATTAAGCATATTGAGATGTATAGAAGCTAGATTAACATTGCTTGTATGCAAGGATATGTATTTTTTTATTATTTTATCATTGTTTCTTAGCTATAAGTGACTATATTGAATACTACATAGTTGGAAAAGGATAAGTTTAGTAGTTTTTCATTTCTTGAGAGGAAAATATTACACTAAATATTACAAATATCATTATGATTATGAAAGTCATGGGGTATGTTTCCATTCTAAGACCAAGAGGCACAAAATACTGTAAATTTCATAACATAGTGGATATAAGGAAACATGGATTCACTCTTGCTATAATTATCTTTAAGGATGTCTTGTGTTATCTCTATTTTTGGTTGATTTTTATATTTCTTTTTCTTACATGATTACATTCCTTGAAACTATGTTAATACACTAAACACTTAAGAGAACACAATAATCACCCTTAAAAATTAAATAAATATAGAATTGGTATTGCACTTCTATGTAAACATTTAAATTATAGTCATAAATGGAGTAGTTGCATCTTTAGATTATGGAAAAATATATGTTATGTGTAACATGTGGATATTGCATGCAAAAGGTTATGTACTATTTTATATGTTTACTATGATAGAATCAAGAGATGGAATACATACTAAAATAACATTTTGTGTTTTTTCTATGGTATAGAACTTGAGAGGAACACCTTGACCAAAAAGGGTCTATGTTGGTGAAACTTATAGTGGAATATCCACCTAGTTTACTGATCATCTATACAACATTACCAAGCTATGGATATTTATAGCCTTAAACATACTCTTTGGAAAAGGCCACTTTATAATTTCCCCCACCTTCCTTAGATACATTCTTAACCCATTTATTGATATTAAGAATCCCAATTGTATAATCTCCTATTGCATTAAGTTTCACTTCTTCAAGTTTACTATAAATTTATCTTGTTTTAACTTACCTAAAACCGACTTCAAATGTTGTAAAGGTTCCTCTTTAGAAGGACTAAAATTTTGAGTGTGATCCAAATAAACTATAAAAAAAATTACACATGAATAGATCAAATGATTCATTCATAAGTCTCATGAATATAATTTGGGCACTTGACAAATCAAATTGCATAACTAGCCATGTATATAATTTATCAATTAAATTAAATGTGGTCTTATCCTCATCACCTTAACTTATATGGATTTGGTGATACCTTCTCTTCAAATATATTTTTGTGAAGTACTTATCCCCACCTAAAAATTCCATTAAGTTATCCAATCATGTTAATAGAAACATGTACTTATGGTGACCTTATTGATTACATGTGAGTCCATGTGTGTCCTTCATTATCCACCATTATTGGGCGATAAGATAGCTATAACTAGACATTAACTCAAATTATTTCATATTAAAATATTTCTCAAAAGTTTTTTCCATTTTATTCTTAATCTCTTCATTCTCCATGGAATTCAACCTATAAGTTATCTTATCTATAAAGCTTGGTCTTGGAAATACATCGATATGGTGACTAATGCTCCTTATAGGTGGAAATCCCAATATAAATTAACTTGACACAATAAATACTATTGGGTTAGTTGATCCAAACTATATTTTATGTTTTTTAGTAATAAATGTTAGTAGGTTATTAAGATCACAAAAGAGTAAGTTGGGTCCCATAGTGGAACCACACCATGAAAGTTTTATAATATTTTAAATCCTTTGTAAATAAAAATCAATGTAGTACAAATTTAAATTTTATGGAAAGATTTGGTAAATTTACAATTTAGTTTTTCCTATGTACTTTTTTGTGCATTGTCCTATTAGTGGTATAAGAGCTATTTAAAAAGATTTGTTGGTAAATGTGAAACCTGGTGAAAATTGAGTTTAATTAAAACCCACATAAAAGATATTATGGAAATAAAATTTAAGAAGGAAAAGACATGAAGAAAGCCAATAGTGGAAATAAATTGAATAATAAAAAAATTATCAAGGTTAAACATCTATTTTATTATTATAATATTTCACAATGATTTTTAAAATGCTTATAAAATCTTGTTCACTATATTATATGGTCAAAATTCATTATATACAACCTAATAGGTTTCTAAATTTTAAATTTTATTATTCAAATATCGAAAACCCTATTTATTATGGTTTATCACCAAATAATTTAGGATTATAATCATTTGACAGAGACAAACCTTCATTTGTAGACCTAAAAAATGATTTACATGCTCTAAAACATCAATTTGTACAAACTTAAAAATCATAAACCCTAGTTTGTTAATTGTACAACCCAAGTAAAGTCAAATGGAAATTTGTTGTTGTAGAATGGTTTTTAATTTATTTTAAGCACTTTTTTTTCTATCTGGTATGGATTCAGAACCCCCATATGAGTAATAAATCTACTTTTATGACCTTTCCATGAAGTTGTGTGATTAGGAGGAAACAATGGCATTCCACATGGGTAAGCTATGATAAGTGTTTTCCATATTTGATATTAGAAAGGTTAAAATCTAAAAGCATGCTACTTGTACAACCACCAAATTAATTTTGGGCGTGGATATTGTTTCAAAAAATAATGAATGGTGTTGAAATGGAGTGTTTAGAAATGAATGGCATGCTAGGAGTATCTATGGTGTAGTTTATTTGGAAATATTTGATTTAAATATGATTTTCAACATTAATATGTTTATTGGGCCTTAAAAACAAAAAACAAATTAGTTTTTCACTTCCATATGAAATTTTGGTAATATTTTTTCGCATGTATATAAAATTATTAAAATAAAATACCACTTTATATAGTAATTTCTCTACTTTTCTTCTCAAGTTAGTTGTAGTGGAGTTGGCAAACATAATTTTTTTGGTACATGTAAAAAAAGAGGTCAAGAGTTCAAACCTCCAAACACTTTATTTTGGTTGAAATTTTGTTACATTTATCATGAGTATCTTGTCTTGCAATGGCTTTTTTTAATGATCACTATTTTATCCAAAGGTAGCCTTATCTCAATTTATAAGTTATTAGACATTTAAAATACATTATAATTGTCAATTTTATGATTTGAAGCTTATCTACATGGTATTATAAATAAATGCATTGCAAATGATGTATAAATGTGCATTTTTTATGGAAATTGGTACCTTGAAAAATAAAAATTTCATTATCTCCCCTAATTCTTATACTATTAGCAAACATATAATATATTATAGGTCCATTAAGATCCTTGTGTTTGACAAATTATGTGTCCAAATGAAGGATGGACTATCGATCAGAGGCTAGAGAAAAATTTCCCTTCTCTAGTTAGGTATTCATTAAAAGAAAGGGTAAATGGTCGAATAATATTTTTTATAGAAATAGTATGCTTATTGAAGTTTAAGTTTTGGTTTTATTCACTTATTTGACATTTTTGATCATGAGCAAACATTGTAGTTTTGATTTATTTTTTGTTACAAGGGATTCTTTCCTCTCATGTGATAGGCAAAGATACTACATGGACTTTTATTAGTTATTGGTGATTTCATGATTTGACATACAAGTTGTTAACTCCATAGTGTTGATCAAAGGTCTATCAACATTTTTTGGACAATAGGGGATATGTGCCATACATAGTAATAAAGAGTGAATTGTACAAGTTGTTCTATTATAGTATGGTATGAATGATCAAAGTTGATGAGCATGCCTTTATCATGTTGTTCATCCTTTATTCCATAAATCACAAGGTGTGCTTCTATATGGTGTGATATTAGTTGATCAATACCATAATGTACAGTGTGCCAATTACAAGTGTAGTGGATACTTTTGATGACTTCTTGGTCATATCTCTAGATCATATTTTATACACCTCGTTGGATTATGGGGTGGTTATTGAGTCAGTTGATCCATATTATCATTTATGTTTTGTTAGTAATAAAAAAAATTACCAATAACTGCTAATAGGTTATTTGGTTCATGGGAGAGTTAGTCGGGTCCTGTAGTGGAACCACCCCATGAAATATTTATACTATTACCTCCATTTGAAATAAAACTTGATATAATATGACATTAGAGTGTGTGGAAAGCTTTGGTAAATTTACATTGTAGTTTTTATATTTACTTATAATTGCATGGAAGTATCATATACATAGCCTTTTAACATAGTCTAAATTTACATAGGAAGATCTCTTACCTATGTGGCCATAAAAATATTATCTCTCATATAACCTTGAGGTATGTAGAACCTCTTTCACTTAAATAATAATACATAAAGAATCATGTACTCAAATAATAGAGTTATGTCCATAACTATTGGATCTATGCATATTACCCATCTATATCTAAAATCCATGTATTATTCATATAACTCTTTCATTGAGTCAAACCTAATGACCTCTACCTTGAGCCCATTCACAATAAAAGATCACCTACTTCTATGTATCAAAATAATAAAAATGTTTTGATTTTACCTCATTCATGTGCCTTTGATTGAGATTATCTTGATTATTTATTAATGGTAAATTATGATTTTAATTGTTAAAAATGAATTCCCTTGGAAAAAATTAGTGCCATTATTTCTTGAGAGCTTCTACCATTCCACAAAAATCATGATCATACACCAAATACTTACTCTTGGAGTCATTCAACTTCTCATTAAAATAATAAATGTAATTACCTTATTCAGTTATCACCACTCCTATGGATATATTTATTTTAACACAATAAAACTAAAACACTTTTTTAATGTTTGTAAATGATAACACGAGTTGTTCCATCAATTTTCTCCAAAAAAATAGAAAGATACTCTCTACTACCAAAATATATTGAAATTTATATTTTTATCCATTCATTACATCCACTATGGGTACACATGCCATTAAATTAATTGATAAATTTTATATTGATCATAAATTTTATCATGTTTATTATCCAATTCAATTGGTAGAACAATCAAATGTTAAAAATGAATAATCTGCAAATGTTGAGAACTAAAAAGTACTACTTTCTATTGTATGGGATAAAAGCATATGTTTGATTTGAAAAATAATTTTTAATTACATATTTAGATTAATCTAAATTTTTTATAAAAGTTTAGAAAAATAACATTTTATTTTGACTCATATGTAAAAGTTATGGCCTTTAGAAGTTGAACTGTCTTCTTTCTATCCAATCTCAGGAGCTTAACTGGTGACCTTCAGAGCCAAACTAATAACCTATGGATTTGAATTGATGACCTATGAATTTATGAATTTTGACATATAGATTAAAGGAATATTAATATTTTTTTGATGTTTGTATTCACTTTGTTAGCGCAGCTGAGTTCTTGGAGGTTTATAAGGCTAGGAAATTACAAATATAGGGCTTAGAAAGGTAGATAGAATTAATAAATATGAATTGGAAGATGAAGGGACATCAAATTTCTAGGATTCAAATTCTTAATTTTTACTTTCTGAACAAATCTAAGAGGTATTATTATGTATAAATATGAATTTATAGATATCATTAAATGAGAGAGACCATTAGGAGAGATAAAATAACAATGAGGACAATGATATGTATGAAAGTTAGATTCACATTGCATATGTGCAATTTTGAGTATTTATTCTTATTTTATAATTTTTTCTTATTTTTTTCTAACAACTATTAGTACTGAATAGCTATAAAATATTGAGTTTACTATTTTTTTCCATTACTGAGAGGAAAATCCTCTAAAGAATATTGTAGATATCATTACAATTATGGGATCCATGAGGTTGGTTTTCATTATAAGCCCAATAGGCATAACATATTATAAACTTAAAAAAATAGGGGATATGACGAAACAAGGCTTCACTCTTTCTTAAGTTTTATCACATTGAGTTTATCTAGTGTATGTCTTGTGTTGTCTCCCTTTATGGTTGATGTGTTTGTTTCCATTACTTACATGTTTACATTCCTTGCAACTAGGATAATACACCAAACACTTAATAGGCCTAAATAATAACACTTAATGTTTAAATCAATTCAGATTTAGTGTTGTAAACCTATTCAAGTACTAGTTCAGAGATTGTATTTATTCATTGGTAGCAAGTTGGGTTCAATTTCCACTACTGTTGTTATTGATGCAATATGTTTTCATATTTTTTAGATGATGGTCTTTAGCAAAATTATTTGATAGACCAACCTTCCAAGGGACATGAAAATGGTTGAGCATTTAACTTGTCAAAAATCAAATTACTCTTCCAAAAGAATGAAATGTTAAGAGAGTTATAAAACATAGATCAAGACATATTCAACATATATTTGAGAATAGTTTACTTGAGACAACAAGGTATGCATGTAGTAAATCAAAACAAGTGTACAAATATAACATTTTGAAGATTAAGGATGAATGTTTTTACTTAAATAATCTTCTTTTTTAATTATAAAATTGATGTTTCTTTGAGCCCTCCATGTGGAATGAAGTTATTTTTTACCTTTGAGTGGGAAAAAAATTGTGGTTTTTGATGAAGGAAATAACATCAAGAAGGGAAGATCAAGTTATTAAAAATGGAATTTGAAGAGGTGGGGTAAAAATAATTCCTTTCCACTTGAGTTTATAAATTTATGTGACTAAAAGCCTTTAAATTGGAAAGTTAACTATTATAACCTGAGCACGGTAGTGTCTAAAATATGATCATTTAGGAACCTAAACATGGTACTATCTAAAATATGATCAGATTGAAACATTAGTAAGGTTTTGTCCCAAATATGATAAAATTAAAACCTATAATGGATATTGTCAAAGAAGATGATAAAATGGGTTGCTCATGTGGATGATAGAAGGTAATTATTCATCTCAAAGTTGAATGTTCTTGGGGAATCAAAGAATTTAATTTTAGGTGTTTGATCATAAACATTGATCATGTTTATCATCCAATTTAGTTTATAGAATAATTAGTTTTTATAAATGCGTAATCTACATAATGTAGAGACAAAAAGTTATAATTTTCATTGCAAGGATGTTGTTTTTGGTTTAAAAAGTAATTTTAACTACAAATTTGAGTACTTATAAAAAACATAGAAAATTATGAAGAATATGTCATCTATTTTTTAGTCCATATGCAAAAATTATGGACATCAAGAGATGAATAGTCTTCTTTCTAGCTGATCTCAGGAGGTCAAATGGTGACTTCTTGAGATAGACTGATGAACTTTAGAGCTAGACTAATGACCTTCAGAGTTGTGATTATTGACCTCTAGATCAAGGTAATATGAATCATTTTTTGATGTTTGGCTTCACTTTATCTATGCAATTGATGTATTTGTAGTTTATAAAGTTAATAAATGTAAACTACATGTATTATAAAGGTAGAGAGAGTCAATAAAGATGCATGGGAAGATGAAAGGACATGAAACATTTAGATCTAGTTTTTGACTCTTGGATGAGTCTAGTAGGTATTATTGTCTTTAAAAACTAACCTACAAAGTTCATTTAATGGGGGAGAATTTCATGAGAGATAAAAAAAAATAGAATTAAGCATAATGAGATGTATGGAAGTTGGATTAACATTGCATGTGTGCAAGTTTATGCATTTTTATTTTATTTTATCAGTGTTTCTTAAGTATAGGTGACTACATTTAATAAAACATAGTTGGAAAAGGATAAGTTCAATAGGTTTTCATTTCTTGAGAGGAAAATTTCACATTAAATATTACAGATGTCATTATGAGTGTGAGAGTCGTGGGGTTGGTTTTCATTGTAAGCCCAAGAGGTATAAAATATTGTAAACTTCATAACATAGTGGATATGAGGAAACATGGCTTCACTCTTTATATAATTATGTTTAAGGTTATGTCTTGTGTTATCTCTCTTTTTGGTTAATTTTTTCATTTCTTTTACTTGCATGTTTGCATTCCTTGACACTATGATAATATAGTAAACACTTAAGAGAACACAAATATCACCCTTAATGGTTAAATAATTATAGAAATGGTATTGCACTTCTATGTAAACATTTAAATTATGGTTATAAATGGAGTAGTTACATCTTTAGATTGTGGAAAAATATATGGTATGTGTAGCATGTGGATATTGCATGTGAAAGGTTATGTACTATTTTATATGTTTACTATGATAGAAGCAAGAGATCAAATACATATTAAAATAACATTTTGTGTGATTTTATATGGTATAGAACTTGAGAGCAACACCTTCACTGAAAATGGTCTGTGTTGGTGAAACTTAGAGTGGAATATCCACCTAGTTTAATGATCATCTATAAAATAACTTACCAATCTATGGATATTTATAGCCTCAAACATACTATTTGGCAAAGGCCACTCTATGATTTCCCTCCCCTTATTTAGATCCATTCTTAACCCATTTATTGATATTGAAAATCCCAAATATATAAGCTCCTATTGCATTAAGTTTCACTTCTTCAAATTCACTATAAATTTATCTTGTTTCAACTTACCTAAAACAACTTCAAATATTGTAAAGCTTCATCTTTAGGATGACTCAATTTTTTAATGTGATCCAAATAATCTATCAAAAAATTACCCATGAAAGGATTGAATTCCTTATTTTTGAGTCTCATCAATATAATTACAACACTTGACAAATCAAGTGGTATAACTAGCCACTTATACAATCTATCATTCATATTAAATATTGTCTTATCCTCATCACCTTGACTTATATGTATTTGGTGATACATTATATTCAAATATAACTTGGTTAAGTACTTATCCCCACCTAAACATTCCATTAAGTCATACATTTATGTTAATGGAAAAATGGACTTATGGTGACCTTATTGATTACATGTGAGTCCATGCATGTCCTTCATTATCCACATTTATTGGGTGATAACATAGCTATAACTACACATTAACTCAAATTGTTTCATATTAAAATATTTATCAATTTGTTTTTCATTTTATTCCTAATCTCTTCATTCTCCATGGGATTAAATCAATAAGCTACCTTATTTATAAAGGTTGCTCTTGGCACTACATTGTTATGATGATTGATGCTCC
The DNA here is from genome assembly GCA_037957365.1 of Torreya grandis. Taxonomy (NCBI): domain Eukaryota; kingdom Viridiplantae; phylum Streptophyta; class Pinopsida; order Cupressales; family Taxaceae; genus Torreya; species Torreya grandis. The sequence goes on from JARHVA010002872.1 coordinate 2,051,824, forward strand.
TTATAGGTGGAAATCCCTCTATAAATTATCTTGACACAATATATACTACTCGGTCAGTTGATCCAAACTATATTTTATGTTTATTAGTAATAAATGTTAGTAGGTTATTTGGATCACAAAAGAGTAATTTGGGTCTTGTAGTGTAATCACACCATGAAATATTTATAAGATTTTAAATCCTTCGTAAATAAAAATCAATATATTACAAAATTACATTTTGTGGAAAGATTTAGTACATTTACAATTTAGTTTTTCATATTTACTTGTTTGTGCATGGTCTTATCAATGGTATCAGAGTTGATTAAAAAAAATTGGTAAATGTGAAACCTGGAAAAAGTGGAGTTTAATTAAAACTCACATGAAAGATATTGTGAAAATAAAATTAAAGAAGGAAAAGTCATGAAGAAATCCAATATTGAAAAAGAATTAAATAATAGGAACATTATCAAGGTTTGAATATCTATTTTTTTATCATATTATAAAATGATTTTTTAAATCCTTGCAAAATCCTTTTCACTAAATTATATGGTTAAAATTCATTGTATACAACCTAATAGGTTTCTAAATTTGAAATTTTACTATTCAAATATCTAAAACCTTATTTTCTATGGTTTATCACCAAATAATGTAGGATTAAAATCAATTGACATAGTCAAACCTTCATTTATAGACCTGAAAAATTATTTACATGCTATAAACATCAATTTATACAAAGTTAAAAATCATAAACCCTAGTTTGTAAATTGTACAGCCCAAGTAAAGTCAAATGGAGATATTTTGTTATATCATGGTTTTTAATTTATTTTAAACACTTTTTTTCTATCTGGTATGGATTTGAAACCCCCATATGAGTAATAAATCCTCTTGTGTGACCTTTCCATGAATTTATGTGATTAGGAGGCAACAATGGCATTCCACATGAGTAAACTATGATATGTGTTTTTCCTATTTCATATTAGAAAGGTTGAAATCCAAAAATATGCTACTTATATGACCTCCAACTTAATTTTAGGCATGGATAATGTTTGAAACAATAATGAATGGTGTTGAAATGGAGTTTAAAATAGAGAATAACATGATATGAGTATCTGTGGTGCAGTCGATTTGGAAATATTTGATCTAAATATGCTTTCCAACATTAATATGTTTATTGGGCCCTAAAAACACAAAATAAAGTATTTTTACACTTCCATATGAAATTTTTGTAATATTTTTTAAATGTATATAAAATTCTTAAAAAAATTAAAAAATCACCACTTTATATAATAATTTCTCTACTTTTATTCTCAAGTTGTAGTGGATTTGGAAAATATATTTCTTAACTACATGCAAGAAAAGAGGTCAATAGTTCAAACCTCCAAACACTTTATCTTGGTTACAATTTTGTCTCATTTATCATGAGTATCTTATATTGTGATGATTTTTTTGACAAATACATTTTTTATCCAAAGGTGGCCTTATAACCAATCAATGTAAAAGTTATTGGACATTTACAAGACATTAATATTGTCAATTTTATGATTTGAAGCTTATCTACATGGTCTTTTCAATAATTGTATTTCAAATGTTGTCTAAAGGTTCATTTTCGATGGAAATTGACACCTTAAAAAATAAAATTTTCATTATGTTATTTCATTCTTTTACTATCAGTTAACATATCATATATTACAGATCTATTAGGATCTTTGTGTTTGACAAAGTATGTGTTAAAATGAAGGACGGAGTATCCATAAGAGGTTAGAGGACAATTTCCCTTCTCTAATTAGTTATTCATTCAAAGTTAGGGTAAAATGGTTGAATAATCTTTTTTGTAGCAATAGTATGCTTATTTAAGTTTATGTTTTGATTTTATTCACTTATTTTATATTTTTGATTAGGAGCAAACATAGTAGTTTTGATTTATTTTTTGTTGCAAGGGCTTCTCACCTTTCACATGATAGGGGAAGATTTTACAAGGACTTTCATTAGTTATTGGTGATTTTATGATTTGACATATAAGGTGTTAACACCATAGTGTTGATCAAAGGTCTATAAACATTTGTTAGATAATAGGGGAGATGTGGCATATATAGTACTAAATAGTGAATTTTACAAGTTTCTATGTGAGACCTTATGTGGATCAATGTGGTCGAACAAGATTTGATCATGTTTATTATAGTATGGTATGAATGATCAAAGTGGAAGAGCATGCCTTTATCATGTTGATCATCCTTTATTCCACAAATCATAAGAAGGGATTATATATGGTGTGACATTGGTTGATCAATACCATAATGTAAATTGTGCCAATTACAGGTGTAGTGGATACTTTTGATGACTTCATATTCATATCTCTAGATCATATTTTATACCCCTCATTAGATTAGTGGGGGGTTATTGAGTCAGTTGATCCATATTATATTATATTTTATTTTTGTTAGTAATAAAATTTAATAATAAATGATAGTAGGTTATTTGGTTCATGGGAGAGTTAGTTGGGTCCTATAGTGGAACCACCCCATGAAAGATTTATACTATTACCTCCTTTGTAAAAAAAACATGATATAATATAACATTATATTTTGTGGAAAGCTTTAGTAAATTTATAATTTATTTTTAATATTTATTTACAATTGTATGGTATTATCATATACATAGCCTTTTAACATATTCTAAATTTTCATTAAAAGATCTCTTACCTTAGTAGCCATAAAAATTTGTTGTTAGAATATGTATTTCATGTATTTATCATATTTTCTATTTTATTAGTTATATATTTCATCCTTTTATGATTTTTTCCTATATGATGATTTATCCTACATTGGTTAGTTAGGATATCTCTATGTTTTACCTTGCCTACTTGTGCAAGGGTTTTCCTTTGTAATAGCATCTTATTTCTTAATAACAATTGACTTGCATTGTTTTGAGAACATTTATTTGAAGCTTCATTGTGTGATGTTTTTGGTGTTATCACTTGTGAATCTTAAGTTGGAATGTTTGTTAACCATTCCTAATATGATACTAGAGGTCTGAGGTGTTACTTCCCTCACCACCACTACCTCTTCCCTTGACATAAATCCTCTTTCTTTTCTATTTCCTTCTTTTAGATATTATTGCCATTCTAAAGAAGCTTTGATTGAATTTTTGATTAAATTGAGTGGAATAAGATTTAATTCCAGTTCTTTAGAAGGTGTATTAGAAATATCAAGAGAGGCATATTTTTAGAAGAAGAGTTGGATGTCCAAAAGTTTCCAGACTGACATCTTTTTGTAAATGTTTTTTTGTGTTCAAAGTTCTGATCTATTCATTTTTTTGGAGAGAGAGCATTATGTTGAAGATAAAGGTTATTAAAAGGAGATAAAAGTATTTATTTACATGTTTTGGTAAGATAGGTAGTTTTCTACATATAAGAGTCCTTGAAGTTTTTTAATCTATGTCAAAGATTGCATAAAGCTGATGGAGGAGATCAGCTAATGGAAGTTGGATTTAACTTATTTTTTTAGATTTGCATAGTTGAGGTGTTGGAGAGAGAAACCAAAAACTGCATTGGAAATAGAAGTTTGATGTCTACACAAATCTACATTTCCACATTGGCATCTTTGAATGAGATCAGATCTAAGCATTAAAGGACATTGGGAGGAGGCATTTCCTTTCAAATAGGTATTAAGGACTACTAATAGGATCTGCTATAATGAAACTATCATCCTCTCCCTTGAAAAATCATTGAAACCTGCTAAGGTGGAGCATTGATTTCATATTTGAGGCATTTTTTTTGTATTTAGAGAGTTTCTTGAAGGAGGAGAACCAAGGAATCCTATTTTGTCTTGTGATCTTCTACATTAAAATTTGTAGATCTAAATTATGTACTTCTTTGAGAATTTTATGAGCCAAGGTTTTGTCATATATGCTACTACATAGAGGTGTATGGAGTGGTGCTTGTAGGAAACTGTTGTGAAGGTTTAAAGGTGTGTAAATTATTTTATAGTGACTATCTAGGATTAAGACATCTATTCTACACTTATAATTGTAATGCATTCCTCTCTCTTCTAAAAAAAATTCTAATTAATTCTTTTCCTTTATAAGATGTATTTTTTGAGTCAAGAGGAAGCATGGCACTTACACAAGCATATTAGTAAATAGATAGATATTTTTTCACTTTAGTTAGAATTTATAAATATATGGTTCAATTTTGTTTCTAATGAGTGGTTGTATGCCAATATTCTTTTCTGATTTGGTCACAGTATTCTATTTGTAGTGTCCTTTTCAATGTTTTCATCCATTTTACAAGAAATCTTAATGCCTATAACTTTTGAATCGTAACTAGAATTTGAGTTTTTTTTTTGAATCGAATGGTTTTCAATTGTATATCCATTTATGTCATTAATTTATGAAAATTCATTACTTTTATATAGTTCCAAACTAGGGGGGGTCCTTAATACAATCCTTTTGTTGGGGGGGAGGGGGGGAGTGGGGGGGGGGGGACATGGGGGGGATGTGTGTTGGAGGTGGGGTTGTGTCAGTGTCAATTTTGTACACCATTTTGCATTCTTTTTGGTATTTGGTGACTCCTTAACATGGATTTTAATTTTGGTATTGACCATTTTGAGCTTTTGATTATACATAATTACTATACATAAAGACCTCAAATGGAAATAATCATAGAATGCAAAAGAATTATGGTCCCTAATGAATTAAACTCAACCACAGTTTATGCATGGATTTGAAAATTTTCATCACCAATGTATGTTTGGAGAGCGTATGGGTTTGATTGGAGGTTATTTGAGTGGCATTATTTTGTTTCTATTGGATGCATGTGATTCTCAATTCAAAATATGGATAATTTAAAGGGTTTATTTGGGAAATTAAGTCACTTAAGAGCCATGAAGCTTGAAGTGGATCTTACTTCTCTAAATCTAGATGACTTTGCCTCTATTTTATACTACCTCATTAAGTTTAAGCATTTTTGACACACTTCAAGGGGAGTGGATAAGATAATAAAGATGAACAATGTGTATACTTCAATTTTCTAAGTTGAGTGTCCCATTTCAAATCTTTGCTTCCACCTTTTTATCTACCATAGATGCCTTAGGTTCCACATTTAAAATTCTATATCTAGAGTTGTTTTGTGAGATGATTACTAGGGATGAATCCAAATTGTCTTACCTTGAGTCTTCCACTTCTAAAAAATCATTAGTAGCATCACATCCAAAAAATAAGGGAGTAACTAAGAGTAATAATAAAAATACTCCTCTTCCATCTCAAAATGTACCTAAGCCCAAAATTAACACATATAAACCCTAATCATCTTCTAAATCCAAGAATAAGTCTACCTTATCTTGATCTTATTATGGTGGGACTAGTCATGAAGAGTCTAGTTATTTCAAGAGAATGCAATCCCTAGAGGATGTCATTAGGAAACACAAGATTTTTTACTACACTCCTCAATATCATGACCATGGGAAAGTACTTAATGTTATCAAGAGATCATAGTCACTTGTTTTAGATAGTTGGGTTTTAGATTCTAGTGATTCACACCATATTACTTCTTCTAAGGAGTCCTTTATATTTCTTGGTTTGTGTTCTACTTCCAACTTTGAGGTTGGAGATTCTTATTTCATTTTTATTAAGGGGAAAGGTGACATAGAGATATATAGTGGTTACATCAATGATGAATTATATGTTCTAGACATCACCACCAATCTACATTTAGTTTATTAGATTTTGCATTCTAGTTAGGGGAAAGAAGTGACTTTCACACCATCGGTTGTTAAAGTTCAAGATTTGTTACATCCACATACACTTATTTCATAGGGTGTCATTGATCATAGTTATATGAATTATTATTTTGAGTGTTTTTATGATACTCCTCTTATAGGGATGTGTTTAGTTTCTCATCAAGATTATGAGAGTCAGCTTTAGCATGATATATTTAGACACCTAAATTATAAAATTTTGAAGGAATTAAACACTCAAAGTATGATATAGGGTCTTTCTACAGTTTCATGTGTTTATGGAGTCTACCCTAGTTGTGAATTAGGGAAACAAAATAAAGATCCATTTCCTAAGGGCATGTCCATGAGAGTTTAATCACCACTTGAGCTTGTACATAGTGATTTAATGGTCTTTCATACTCCTTTTAATGGATCTAAGTATGCACTTACCTTTATTAATTATTTATTGAGGTATACTTGGGTTTATTTAATCAACTATAAGAGTGATGACTTTTCTCAATTTAAATTTGTTAACGGTTTGGTTGATAAATATATTTTAATTTGCAATAATGACCTTCGTATAGATAATGGGGGGAGTACTTCAATCAAGATTTTTATGATTTTTTAGTATCTAATGGTATTGTTCACTAGATTTATATTACATGTTCTCCATATCATAATGGCTAATTTCATGACGCATTCATGAGATTTACCTCCTATCTATTGGGAAGACGTAGTAAATTATGTGAAATACATTCAAAACTACACAACACATCAAGAAATTAAGCATATGACTCTGAAGGAGGCTTGGTATAGAAACAAGCTTCATGTCTCATTTTTATAAATATTTTAGATCCTTTTTTTGGCATTTGTACCAAAGAAGAAAAGGAAAGCATTGGATAAGAAGAGAAAAACATTGATTTTTATGGGGTATTGTGAGGACATGAGAGATTATCATCTTTTGGATATTGATAATCATGATTTTTATTTTTGAACACATGTAAAGTTTGATGAGAAATTCACATCTCATGACTCTTCATCTTCTTCAGTTCCTTCTTCTTATTTAAATGATTCACCTCCTTTTGAGGATTCATTTTTTGAGGAGATAGTTTAGGATATTCCTATGGAGGTTATAGAGTATGGAGATCTTATTCATATTGATGTTGTCACTATGCCTAGGTGGGATCATACTATAGTTTTTAAGGAAGCACCTTTCATATAGGATCTTCAACCTACTCAACAATATCATTCACATTATATACGTACTATAATTTTATGTTAGGAATTGTATTAGGATCCACAATATTTTTCATAGGCTCATGGGATACATGAGTGGGATAATGTGATGATAGATGAGTATTTTTCATTGATGAAGAATCACACTAAGGGTTTGTTAACTCTTCTTAAGTGAACAAATTTGGTTAGTTGAAAGTGGATTTACTACACTAATTATGTAGTTGATGGGTCCATTTATAATTATAAGCCACATCTTGTTGAAAAAGAGTTCTCACAAGTCAAAGGTATTGAATACTCTAAGACTTTTTCCCCCATTGTAAAGATGCATTTTGTTCACCTTGTGCTTACTTGTACTACATCACTAGGTTGGATAGTGCATCAGATGGAAGTTTAGAATGCTTCCTTGCATGGAAACTTACATGAAGAAATATATATGTATCACCCTTATAGGTTTGTTCGTGATTATTCTCTTGTTTTTAAACTTAGTAGGTATATTTATGGTCTCTAATACACCCCTTAGACTTAGTATTAGAATACATATTCATTTCTTCCTTCCACTAGCTTTGTTCACCACTATTCTAATCACACAATGTATATTAAGCATATTGAGGAGGAAATTGTTATATTAGTCTTATATGTTGATGATATGCTCCTCACAAGCAGCTCATCATCTTAGATTCAAACAATTTAGTAGGCACTTTTAACAAAGTTCAACATGACAAATCTTGGTTTTTTGCATTTCTTCAGTGGTTTATAGATTTCACAATCAGATAGAAGGATTTATTTGAGTTAGCATGAGTATACCCTTGATATTATTTAGAATTTTGGCATGGATGACTGCAATCCAAGTCCTCTTTTTTTGTATGGAGTGGCTCTCACTACCTCTTGTACTACTCCACTTTTTGATCCTACATTATATAGGAAAATGATTAGGAGTCTTATGTATTTGACCCATACTTTCCTAAACATTTCATTTGTAGTTGGGATTATATATAGGTTGATACATGACCCTCATGAAATTCATTAGTAGGATGCCAAGAGGATTTTATGATATCTATGAGGCACTACTCATTTTAAATTACACTACACTAGGGGTTCTACTCAATCGGTTGGATACAATGATTCAGATTGGGCAGGTTCTTTTAATGAAAGGCATTCCACTTTTAGATACATATTATCTTAGTTCTTCACTAATTAATTGGTTTTGAAAAATAAATAGGATATTGAACTTTCATCTACTAAGGCTAAGTATAGTGTAACAACTATAATGAGTCAGTAGATTCATTGGCTTTGTCAGTTATTGACAGAGTTTGGATTCACACATTACTCACCCACAATACTTTGGTGTGATAACTATAGTGATAATTAAATATATTGAAACTTAGTTGAGCATCAATGGACTAATAACATTAAGGTACATATTTACTTCATTTATGAGCATATTTAGGATGGATTTCCTAGCTTAGATTATATTCTAACTCATCAACAAGTTGCAAACATCTTCACGAAGCCTTTTTTATCACCTCATTTCCTTGAGTTGAATGGCATGTTTGGGGTTTTAAAATTTGTCCTTCGTGGGTGTTCATGAGGACATGTTTATTTTTAATTTCATGGATACATATTATACATGAGTGCATTATAAGGATTAGTTGTTGGGACTCATATTATGGATATGGTACTATTTGTTTTTTGGCTATTGTTATCCCTTAGATTTACTTGAGGGGGGTGTTAGAGTATGTATTTCATGTGTTTCTCATGTTTTTTTAACATATTATCTAGCTATTTAATCATTTTGTGAGTTTTTCATATGTGATTATTTATCCTACATTGGTTATTTAGACTAGTTCTATGTTTTTCCTTGCCTACTTATTAGCATCTTATTTCTAAATAACACACTTGATTTGTGTTTTTTGGAAATAATTTATTTGAATATTCATTGTGTGATTTTTTTGGTGTTATCACTTCTAAATCTTTGGCTGGAATACTTTTTCACCATTCCTAACACTTGCATATGATTTAAAACTAGAGAAAATCATGTTTATTCCTCCTTGGTTCTTGACATAGAAACCAACATCACTTTAGAACCATTATCCACGTCATTTCCCTTATCCTTTACTAGGCTCTATGTGAACCTACTTCCATCCTCCATCATTGTGTATGTGTTTTATCTTCCATCATGCATATATCTCCTATAAATATTCCATGACCTTCCCAAAAACACATGACACACATCCATTGACATAATATCCCATAATACATCATCCTTATATGAACCAATTTTAAAACTCAACATAATTTTATATTTCAAAAAAAAATGATGGCCTTTAATAAACCAAAAAACATTGTATGGTTTATGATTTACCAACCATTTTATCCTAATATTTACTACCATTTATTAATAAACTAAATTGTACATGCTACCCTTATCAATCACCACATAGGAACATTTACCTCTATATTTTATATTTATATGAAATAATCTCTTCATTTGTGTCATTTCATTCACCTCCTTAGTAGGTTTCAATAATAATATTTTCTTTACTAGAGACTCTCCTTTTTCCATATCTTCTATGTGTGTGTGAGATCCAACACTCTCTTCATCCCTATGGGATATATGGGCTAGTCCTTTAACTCTCTTCCTACTATCATAAGGCTTATATAGAAACTCAAAAGAACTATGTGATCATACTTATAAAGTTTTAAAAACTTAATTTAAAACCATTTAACTACTCTTATTCTAAAGTATTTCCTCCCTCTAGAAAAATAACATCCTCTTAAACTTAAATTTTGATTTTGAGAGATTATTTATTCTATAAAATGGATTTTTTTGTCCTCTTCCATTACATCCTTTTCCTTTCCCTCTTGAAGATCCTCCTCTACCTCTAGAGACAACTTATTATTTCCTTAAAAACTTTTCTTCTATCTTCAATGCACATTTATAGGCTTATTTCATGGATTTTGATTGAAACACAATAATTTCATATTGAATTGAAAAACATATCCTATTCACATATCTTGATATATTATCTAAATCTTCCTCCATATTTTCATCTCTTATAGCAAGTATATAAAACTATTTAGTATACTCTTTGGTGTTACTTTCCTTTTGTCTTAGTTTTTTCCATTTTATAAACAAGCTCATTTGATAGTTTTAAGGCAATAATTCGGTATTCATCTTTATCATGAGTATATCTTAAGACATTATCTTATTCTTACCATTATTTTTTCATTCATATTGCAAATTATGCCACCATAAATAATCATGAACCTTAAACTTAATGTAATAAATATTAACCTTTTTATATTTATACATAGACTCATAGTCAAATTAATCCATCTCTAAGTTATCCAATCTACAAGCTCATTATGTGTTAAACTTTAATTGTAGCAAGATGTATCTAGTTTTGGTTTACCACATAGATTTACCACAAAGATGAGAAATATATTCTCAAATTAATTTTCCATCTCTTCCACTTTAATCTCTTATGCTCATTATTATAGACCTCACTCACATCCTCAACATGAATTCCACTTATTTTTCATTTCCATTTCATACAACCTTTCTTATATTCATCTAATCAGCCCTGCCATGTATAAAATTCTAGATGCTCTTGGTCTTACTCTTTTTTGAACTGAATTACCTCTATGTGCCATTATTTTCCCAATGAAATATTATTTTAAATAAATTTAAAATTTTACTCAACTAAATTCTTCTCACACATAATCCGCAATGAAAAGGCTTGCTCTAGTACCAATTATTTCACATGTAGTTAGGGTGATCAATTAAGGTCTCCATTTCATTCTTACTCCCTTATATATTTACTCAGACAAAGTCACATGATTTACATTAGATTTACATACATGAAAAATTCTAACCTTTATATTTTAAAATATTAAAACATAAAAAAGTGGTCAAAATACACATTAATCCAATATGTGTGTTACATTATATTTTAGAACATAAGAAATCTATAAAGATGTCTCCACACTATATCTTTATTAATACTCTCCTTTCACTTGATCATTAACCCTTTTAAAAAAATGGTTTTCTCTCTCCCAAAAATATTCCTTATGAATTCCTATGCTTCTTTGGGTGTCAATTCAACTACCATGATCTCAAAAAACACTCAATGTTTGACATTTTTATCCCCATGAGATTTCATGATAAATTTCTAAAAACATAACAATAAGTCCTTCCAACACATCAAACAATACATAGGAATATAGATGAAATATTAATAGTAAAATTTATGAATTCACATCTACCATTTTAAATAAAACCTATGTTACATGATCCTTATACCATTTCAATAATAATATCATACTTTATCATAAGATTTCCAATTGAACAATAATTTAACTCATAAAAAGAAAAATTATGTTCCATTTACCTCTAAAACTCTCTCCCACTATTTCTCCACTATGGTGAAGAATGAATTTGACAAATATACTACTACTCAAAATGTCTTTAGGCTGACAAAAACATAGATAGGATCTCTACATGGTTATGCATAAGATAATGTTAACACAACACATTTGTGTAGATTTTTACATTATTAATTAGACAAAGAGATAGATATAAATGTGTCCAAGAAAATAATGTAAAAATATTATATATACAAGTGTGATCATATGTGAATTATACTTTTTATAAACACATGTGTACCAAATGTGATACAAAACAACACCAAGATAGTCTACACAATAAAGAATATAAACACAACAAATAATAAGGAAAATGTGAAAACCCAAACCACACACAACATTACACAAAAATCATAGATATTGTTCATTAAACAAATAATGAAATCGGATAGACTTAAAAAAATGTAGATGCATAGATAAAAAAACATGCTCAACAAGACACAAAAATAAAAATCCTAGACTAATGTATTTTTGGTCAATGTAAGATTATTTCTTCACCACGGATGCTACTAAATCAATTACATCTATAGGATGTCACTTAATGAATATATACTTCACTTTTATTTCATTAGTTGAGGATGATTTTGAACATCAAATTCACTATATGATTATGAAGTAGAAGATACATACATATTAAATTAATGTTAGTGTAATATACATACACATCAACATTATAATTGATTAATTTGTAAACCACATACACACAAAAATAAATTACCTTGATTAAACTATTATCTCATAATAGAGGTTATATAGTAATGTGTCCTCATGTTTATGCATGTAAATTTATCATAGGGTTCGCATAGTGTTAAAAACACTTCTCATTTTAAGATTCAAAGAATATTTTGCATGAACTATTGATTGTGATCTTCCTGATATATGTGGTGGAGTAAAGGCTAAGTTATCTGACTATTTCACAAAATGATTATGTAAGTGGTTATTGGGAGCAACCATGGTCCTAAAGTTTTTTGAATAATTTAAATTTATTTTGGCTAAATATAATTAATAATGATAAGAAGCTAAATTACAAAACACTAATCTAGCATGAATATTAATAATGATAAAGTAAACTACAATGATTTGGTAAAAAAATGAGAAAATAGGAAGGGTATGGTAGAAAAATAGATGTTTTTGTTCTTTAGTTCAAACATCTTGACAAAGATATTATTTCATCAAAGATATGCATCTTCAAACCAATGTATGACATGAAATTAGCAAATAGTACAAATCCCATCATATAATATCCAAATGTCTAAGGAGATTTGAAAATATACAAAGTAAAAATTAGATTCACTTGAAATATTTACTTAAACAAGAAAATTACAATTGCACATCTTCTAGAAAAGCAAGGATATTTAAATAAATATAATGACTTTAAGTCAACCTAGTGTACAACTCAAATTAACAACTATGAATTAATATATACACATCTAGAATTCATAAAATTTATTTAAATATAAATATCAGATCAAAGATTTCGGGAAGCAAACATGATAATAAACAAATAGAAAAAAAAGATAATCTTCACATAATTATCTTGTTTGCGTTACTTGGTAAAAAATTTAAAAAATAGTTTTGCTCTTCAAAACATACTCCCTTTTCCATATGATAATACCCCTTTTTATAGGTTGAGAGAGAAACCTATGAGGTATGTCAATTAGTCACTATCAAATGGGAATTAGAAAAGTGTCAAGATCAGATTTCCTCTTATAAATATTCTAATATCAATGACACTTTCCAAATGTGATTAACCTATAACTAATGTGTATTACACATTTCAAATGATTTTATAAAAATAGTATATTCTTTTAAAATGATTTACATGATTTTGATAAAAAAATAATATTCTAAGTAAATCCTATTGACTTGGAGATACCCCTATAGCAGTAGCCTTTTGTTTTCTTCCAAAATATTCATTTATTTGTCATATTGTTCATCAATCAACCTGGGATTTATGATTGGCTCCATGAGTAGCTCCCCTATTTGTCCTGCTAAATCTTTGAAGACTTCATCTATTCTACACATGGATTTCTTGATGCTCTTGACATTACCAATATTTTCATTTGCTGACAAGATCATGTCTGAAATACATTTGTTTTCAGCCATTGTGGTTTCCTTACTTCTATTCTTAATATGTTGGATGAATTTAGATGCTCTCTACTAGAATTCTTTATTAGTTATTAGGCTTATTTGACTAGGGAAGGTTGGATCCTTAATCAAACCTCCTAATATCTATATCATTCTATCTTCTAATTGTTTAAATTCACTTGAAATACCTTAAATTATTTTGGACCACTTATTTATGTCCTTGATTTTCTCCATAAAGATTACCATGGCCATATTTAAGTGTGATGGGATAACCATTTTGAGCTCAGGTATCTTGTTTTCCATTATTATCTTGATCGATGATTTTAGTTTCTTATATGATCCTTACCACATTATTTATTTAATTTTAAAACATCACCATTATTGTTTCAAACATGTGTCTTCATACCATGCCTCTTAGAAACTTGATTAAATTCACTCCATCAATCTCCTCAGGAGTCTTCTGGCCTTGAATTCCAATGTTGGCCATTGATATTTGATCTAGTCTTTCCATATTATGACACTTGGTAGACTTGCATGCCTTCTATGTACTTTTGTGACAGTCTATATCTAGTTAATTCTTTTACACCACATAGTGGCCTTGCATGCAATCTGGGCTTATTGACTTATTAACTCAATTAACACCATCAATCTCCATCTACATGGTTAAACACATGTTGTCTATTTTTTTAATCTAAATGATTGAATGTGGGTTATTGATCTACTAAACATTCAATATGATTGTGGCACTTATCAAAATCATGTTCTATCCTTAGATCCTTTGACATATTGACTTCATTCTCATTGTTAGATCTCCATTTGTAGTATTGAATGTGTAGCATCAATTTTTTATTTACATGATTAAATGTAGGTCATTAATATATTAAACATTCAACATGGTTATGTCACTTATCACCATTGTGTTTGATCTCTTGATCCTTTGACATATTAACTTCATGATTGCCCACGTACCATTGATTCTTGCTTTGTCAAGTGAGGTTTTGACAATTGGCATCCTTGCATTTAATTCATACTTGTGAATAGTAAAATTATAGAATAAGTGATCAGGACATATAATTATTTAGCATAATCTTAGAATAAATTTTATATGAATTAATAAAATCGATCAAACTTAGGTTAAAATTAAACTAAGACTAAGATGGAATAAAGTGACCTATCAAAAATATGAATCTATTTTAATAAGCACTTAGGCTAAAATAATTTAGAATAAGGTTTTGAACATTATTTAAACTTGGATTTAATTAATCAATTAAGGACCAAATATGAACATAATGACTCAAATGAGACCATATTAGTTAACTAAGGGTCAAATTAACATTGAAGGATAAACTCACAAACATTTTTTAATTCTATTAAAGATTCATGGATCCTACAAGATGGAAACACATGGGCCAAATGTTAGGAACATTAAATAAGATAAAATGAAGCTTATGTGCTATCATGCAAATGTAAGCTAAATCAACACATGATATCCAATAACGCACTCTGATCAAGTTAAATGTCTAATTTATAGCATAATTTTCAAAATTTGAATAAGGGTCCTCATTTTTTAAAAATGGGGGAATGTTGATCTCAGTAAATGGTGACTTCTAGGGGAAACATTGAAGAATGTTAGAATTTGGATTCTTTTAGTTCAAAATGATAATGAGATTAATCATTCCACATGATCAAGTACCATTATTAAGTTTAATTCATAATTGGAACACATCTTACAAATGCAAAATTAATGTCAAATAAAAAACCCATTCATGTTATGTGTGTGTGTGCTTTGATTCATTTAATGATTACCACTAGGATTCAAAGAATAACTTCTAGATTTCATGACGTTAATCATTAACATAGAAGTTAATCATATTTAGATATTTAATATGAATCATACTTTATAAAAATGAAAGGATTGGGCATTTCACTACTAGTAGCCATGCATCTATAACCTCGATATAAATACCTTTGGTTCCACTCTAGGCCTTGTTCCGCTACCAATCAGGTATCTATATCCCTAGTGGAGGTTACCAAAATCACCTTTGCTCAGAAAATTTTAGATTTTTCATAAGGCTTTTATTTTTTGTATTTTTCAATTACTTTTAGCTTTTCAACAAAGGTTGGGAACTAAAATTAGCCAATTTTTTGGTATTTTTATCAAATGTTTGATTTTCAAGACAATAATCCTTGGTCATAGACTTCATCATAGGCAATAATGTTCTTTAAGTACTAATATGACTTTTACGTAATAATTCAAACTTTCACTCGAACACTGTAATCCTTATTAAAATCAAACTTAGATCAAAATAAGTTTTAAGATTTTAAACAAATAATTAGTCTAAATATTAATCTTCATCAATTTCTTAGAAACATAATATTAATCTCAAAATTTCCAAAATTCATGATCAACCAATATATAAGGGTCATATCCACATTTTTGGTTTATGAATATATTTTGAACACTTAGATGTATTTGGAGCTTGAAGACCTATCCTGGAAAAAACTTATTGGAAACTAGAGAATAAAGCAAAGAAAACAAACACACAATAAGCAAACATACATTCACAAAAACTATTTATAAACAAGGGACAAGAATGAAACTAATCTAAACCTACCTAAACTAATTATAACTAATCTTACATATTACTCCATAAAGAACTCATTAGATATTACCTGTCAATGATAAACTAAAGCATACCAACTTTGACTTGATGACTATTTTGACTAGCAAAGAGACACTTTTGGGATTTGTAACACATTTTTTGACTGTGACACAATATTGAAATAACATGCTTTCCTTTAGGATAAAATGGAAAGCTATTTAGTCAACCATACAACATTGAATGATAATTGCTTCCTTTTGATGACATCTTCTTATGGATAGGAGCAATTATATGTTTATGTCTTTTAGATGATGTAGGTTAGCGTCCTATCTCAATTGTCGGGTACATGGATTGAAGATATGGATCCAAGATCTAATCATCTTCTTCCAAAATTACTCTTTCTTGAATCAATAAAGATAACTCTACTTCATTCATAAATTGATCATGACTTGTGTCATTCTCATTCAATGATTATATTGAAAACTCAGCTGGAATGCTTGGATTGATGTCTTCATTAGGCTCCATTTGGGTTAGTGGTTTATTAAAGTCTTTAAATCCTTAATAGGTATCCAAAATTGGCTGAAATACATCATTAATTTCTTCTTGATGAATAGCTACAATAGTAATCTCTATAAAACATTCCTCAATCTCCATATAAGGTTGGGATGAACTACTAATCTTTGCAAAAAATCTCTCCAAGTCATCCCAAAATCTCTCTTCATCATGATCAACTGAAAGGACAAGAAATTCATTTTCAATCTTACCATTTGAAGCATATTGATCACATACTTCTATTCTTTTTATGGAATCACATGAAAGTTCTTGATCTATTGCACTTGCTTCATCTTCATCTTCTATAGAGATTGGAATCTCATCTATCCAATCAAGCTCCATCTCATCTTTCTTTGTGATCTCCATAATAGGATTTCCTTCTTCAAGATCCAAATAATTGGTGGAATCCTCAAAAGAAACATCAATATGTTTTTTATCTCATTTACTACCATCTTAATCTCTTCAATTTCATTCAATAAATCATGGTATAACTGATGTGAATGATCATCTTATTTAGGAATATTCTTCATTTTAGCAATAACTTATTTAATTGCTTAAAAAAGGATAGGCTCTTTTTCCACAATTGGCATAGTATATCTCTCCTCTCTTTATATTGTTTCTTGTATATATTTTCATGAAGGAAAGGATTTAGGCCTTTGAGGAAGAAGGAATAGAGGCTTAATGATTTCTAGCTTGCTCTTTACTTCAGATTCTTGGTCTATGCTTGAATGTCCTTTTTCCATAGAATTTTGTACCTGAATCCAAGTCATGAACTTGGACTTAGAAAATTCTTGAATTATACATGTGAAAACCATGGGTGTGAAAGAAGACTAGATAAATTAGCATTATTTTTAGTGTTACTTCCGTTTGGAGGTTCTAGATTGTTATCTACTTTGGGATCAGGAGGAGTATCACTATTATTTGGTGGAGTAGAACTTGTCATTGGTTGATTTTTTTCTCTATTAATCAATGGATAAGTCTTATTTAAATAATATTGAAAATTGTAAATCTCCTCTAGAGTATCTTTAGGTTCATTCTCATCTTGAATGGGAAATTAAAGGTTTCCATCATAAAAGTTGTTTGGTAAAATTTACATGTCTCTAAAGAGCTAGATGATCCTTTATCTACTCTTGTTTTCTTGTGAATTTCCAAGGAAAGAAGAGTTAATCTTGTCTCAAGCCTTGACCTAGTTCTTATTCATGGTAGTTCTAACTTGTAAAATATAAATCCTATTCAAAATACAATGTAGAAACTTTATCTTTGCAAATAATGGTTCAATTATTATAAATAATTAGACTTGTACATTTAAATTTCTATGTTCTAGAAAAATTTACACAAATTCATACAAATATTTCAATGGATGCCTATATTTAACTATATTAGCTTAAAAATACATCCAAACTTGTGAATATCAATGAACGTTGAACAAAATTAATATCACTAACCTTAAGCATGTCAAATTCACAAAGCTTAAATAACCTTTCCAATAATTTCACATAAATATTCAAAAAATAGCTATCTTTAGCTAAATAATCCTAAAGACTAGTCTAAAACCATGAATATCAATGAAATTTATGAATTTA
>JARHVA010002872.1:2075000-2082500 GCA_037957365.1 Torreya grandis
TTATTCACTCAAGTGCATGTTCTAAAATTTGGACCATATGATCTCCTCACATATAAAAATAGAATGATGTATCAAAATGATATTTAAACATTCACATGAGAGAGATATAATTACATTAATCTTCTCACTTAATTTTTCTACCATAGAGCTAGTAATGTTAAGAATTTCCTAGAAGGATAACTTTGTACATGTATATATTTTGATGCACATCAATGCATGATCTAAAATTTAGTGTAAGTAAACTAGGAATAAAATTAAATAAAAACATATGATGAAATTATATTGAAAATTCCACATGTGAGATATGTCATTACCAAAATACTTACTCAACTCTTTCTTGCCTCATGAAAATTTGGCTATGGGAAAACACTATAAAACTACCTTGGATCCCAAATTTGACTTGCATATATTTTAATGCACTTAAGAATCTGACCTAATACTTAGTTAATATAAATTAAGGACTAATGTTATCAAAACCATATGAGAAACTCACCCTAACTCATCCACTCGTGGAAATGGTGATGTCAGCAAAATACCCACTCAAATTTTATGCCACTAGACCCACAATGTCCAGATGGAAATAATGATCAATCAAATGAAATCCACTTATGCATATAAGCACTCAAAGAATAGAAAAACTATTATATAACCTATTCACATCCTAAAATCACCATACTCATCCCTAAACATCTCTAGCCATACAAAAACTAAAGATCAACCAAGCCAACATCAAGCATACTAAGACAAGCACATTGCACACTTTATCATTGTCACTTAGACTATCAAGACACTTCATCCACTCACTAGAACACCTCTATGACATCACCATGAAATCATATATGATTCTCTAATAAATGAGAATCAATACAAATGTTTTAATATAAATGACACTTTTCAAAATGTGACTAACATATAAGCCATGTGCATTACGCATTAAAATTGATTTTACAAAAATAGTATATTCTTTTAAAATGATTTACATGATTATGATACAAAATAATATTTAAGGTCAACCTTTTATAATTTAAGATACCCCTAAAGCTGAAACCTTTTGTTTTTATTCTAAAATCTTCATGGATTTGTCATATTGTTCATCAATCAACCTGAGATTGATGATTGGCTCTATGAATAACTCCTCTATTTATCCTACTAAATATTTGAAGACTTAATCCATTATTACCATGGCTTCCTTGATGCTCCTAACATTACCAATATTTTCATTTTCTAACAAGATCATGTCCAAGATACATTTATTCTCAGCCCTTGTGGTGCCCTTACTTCTATTCTTAACATATTGCATGAATTCAGAAGCTCCCTACTAGAATTATTTATCATTTATAAGGCCTATTTGATTGGGTATGGTTGGATATTTAATCAAACCTCATAATATCTATGTCATTTTATACTTTGATTATTTTAAGTCACTTGAGAGACATTCAATGCTTTTAGACCACTTATTTATGTCCCTAATTTTCCCCATCAAGATTATCATGGCCATATTTAAGTGTGATGTGATGACCATTTCGATCTTAGGGATCTAATTTTATATTATTATCTTCATCAATGCCTTTAATTTCTTTTATGAGCCTTGCCACATTGTTTACTTCATTTTAAAACATGACCGTTATCGCTTCAAATATGTGTATTAATCTCATGCATAATAGAAACTTGATTAAATTTGCTTTGTCAATCTCCTCAAGAGTCTTCTCACTTTGAATTTAAACATTGTCCATTGATATTTGATTTGGGATTTCAATATTATGATACTTGATGGCATTGCATGCCTTGTGTGTACCCTATTGATAGTCCCAATCTAGTTAATGCTCTTACACCATGTGATGGCTTTGCATGCAATCTAGGATTATTAACTTATTAACTCAATTCACACCATTTATCTCCATATGCATAATTGAACATACACCATCAATATTTTATTTGAATGATTGAACATTGGTCATTGATCTATTAAACATTCACCTTGATTGTGACACTTGTCACCATCATGTTTGATCTCTAAATCCTTTGATATATTGACTTCATGGCCACTGTTAGATCTCCATCTACACTATTGAATACATGCCATAAATATTTGATTTACATGATTGAACATAGGTCACTAATCTATTAAACATTCACCATGATTGTGACACTTATCACCATCACATTTGATCTCCATATCTTTTGATAGATTGACTTTGTGCTTGCTCGCATGCCATTGATTCTTGATTTGATTGAGCGAGGTTTGGACACTTGGTAGCCTTAGATTCAATTTGTACCTTAAAATAGTAAAATTAAAGAATAAGTCATTGGGACATATAGATACTTAGACTAAATTTTTAATGAAATAATAAACTCAATCAAAACTTAGGCTAAAATTAAAGTAAGAATAAGATGGAATAAAGTGACCCATTGAAAATATGAATACATTTTAATAAGGTCTTAGGCTAAAATAATTTATACTAAGGTTTAAAATGTTATTTAAAATTGTATTTAATTAATCAATTAAGGATCAAATGTGAACATAATGACTCGAATGGGACCATATTTGTTAACCAACTAGGGTAAAATTAACATTGAAGGATAAACCCATGAACATTTGTTTCTTCTAATGAAGATCCATGGATCCTATAAGATGGAAAAAAATGGGCCAAATGTTAGGAGAATTATTTAAGATCAAATGAGGATTATGTGCTAGCATATCAATATAAGCTAAATCAACACATGATATTCAAAAATACACTCTAATCGAGTTGAATGCCTCATTCATAGAATAATTTACAAAATTTAAACAAGGGTCCTCATTTTCTAGAAATGGTGGGATGTTGACCTCAACACCTCCTCCTCATCTTCTTATTCTATTTCAAACAAAAATATATATACACTCCAACCATGAAAATTTTGAAATAATTATTAAAAAATGAATATTTATTTTCAATATTAGGATTATGTGAAAGTACATACACTGTAGTATATTCACTAATGAAGAGATTTGTTCTTGGAAATTTGACCTCAACAAAAAATAAGAAATTTATGCATAGGATGATGTACAAGTACCTAATTATGACATACTATCTATAATACAAAAGAACAAAAAAATTTAATAAAAAATATTTTACCAAAAAAAGTATATCTCTATTTAACTATCCAAATTTATAATATTTGAAACATTTTTTTTTTTAAATGTGATGAAAAAAACTTTCTCACCTTATTGTAAAAAAAATCAACCTACTACACTATCATTTTAATTTAAGAACCCTTATTTCTACCAAAATTACAAACTTTCATAAAATGTTATAATGAGTTTGTAAAGTGCCTTATTTTTTGCATTATGTGGATTCTAAAATTTATTTTTAATTACTTAAATTTTTTTTAGTGTCGTAGAGGTGGAAATTAAACTATCACTATGTTTGAAAAACCTTTTATTATAGTTCAACATAATAAATGGAAAACAAAATGAAAAATATAAAAAATGATATAAATTTTACCTAATATGTGGCATAAATTACACTTCATGCAATAATGATAGTACAAGAAAATTTTCATAAGATGTATGCATTGAATCTAAGTTTTTTCCATTTTTATTTGTTAATAATGAAAATTTATATAATAATCATTGGAGATTATATTATTATGAGTTCAAAATTGTATTGATTTAAAAGGTATATATTATAAATATGTTATCGATATTTGATATGACACTTTTTTTAAGTTAATAAAGGGTGTTGTTTGGCTATATACTTTGTTACATTTATATTTGTTTTATATCATGTGATTAATATTTAATCGTAATCTTTGATTTGAATTAAAATACTAATATATTTTTCAGAGGATGTGTGTGCTAAGGCATAGTCACTTGATTTTTTAAGTTTTTATTTCTTAGATGTTCTCAAAACTAAGGATGGGTTCATGCATGTCAATATCATCTTATCCGTTATTGTCAAGATATTGTTTATTTTTATTTTATGTTTCCAAATTACATTTATTTCATATATTTAAATTCTCTAGTTTTGGTTCTTTCAAAGTGAATAGGTAGAGAATCATTAGAGTTTATTTATCAAAAATAGACAAATAATTGGTTTATTTCATATGCATTCATGTATTAGGAAGATATTCTTTATTAAATTAATTAATTAACATATCTTATTGATATGTCTTCTTAGGCACCAATTAAATTTTATTTTCAGACATGAAATGATCCACTTGGGGATGGTTTCATTTTGGCAATTTGACCTATAGGATTATATTTGGTTCTTTAGGGAATGGAACACCATTCTACTCATATTATTTTAGGTTTGAAGGTGTTATATATCTTATATTTCTTTAATAAATTTTATTGATGTAAGCTTACCACTATTGATAAGATCTTATATTTTATGCTTCAAAGCATGACATGCATTTTTTATATGACAATTGATTTTAACATATTCAAAAAAAAATGTGTAACAAAATTTTTATAGCACATTAACCCTATCATAATTATTTATGGAAGTTAAATAAATCATGTTTCTACCATTTAACTTGTTTAATGTTTCACTTTTTTTTATTTAGGTTTTTTGAACATGTTTGGTCCATTAGGGCAAGGCAAATTGATTATTTTAGATGTCTCTTGATGATTAACAAGGGATAAATATTTATATTTATTGGCACATGGATAATACTATGACTCATAAAAATAGTATAAAAATATGAATTATAAGTATTATAGTCAAGTATATGTGACTTTAAATTTTTATCTTCAAGTGACATAAGTCTTAGAGATAGAGTTTGTACATATTTTTTTATAATTTATATATTGGATGGACTAGGTAACAAGCTCATGTGTTGGTAAAAAAATAGTGTGAAGAGGTCTATTAAAATGTATTAGTTGATTACTCATTTAAAACATATGAGTATTAAGATTAGAAGAAGCCTCAATATTTCTAGTCATAGAATAACATAAATCACACCAAGTGAATTCATAGTAGATACCTATTTTGGGATTTAATTAATAAAGTAAAGTTTTATAAAAATGTTTTAAATATTTTAAGAATTGAAGAAAAAATTATAAACATTAAAAGCATAATTTTAAACATTTTATCAAAAAAAGGAGTATAAAGATAAGTATTTCTAATCCATGCATTATTTTCAGAATTTCCAATCAAAATAAGAGTAGAAATGTTCAATAATGTGTACCATTCATAAAGGATTCATAATAATTTATTTATTTGTTAACTAATTGATGTATAAATTTATAATTCCATGTTTGTTAGGGGTAAAAAAATAGTCAAACTTTAATAGAGTCCTATTATTTATATTTCACATGATCTAATAGGGTTGAAATTAAGTTGCCTTATCCTTTAATCATCACTATTATCATAATAATATTAATTATCATTTAAATAATCATATTAATTTTTTAAATTATAATGAGGAAAAAGATGCATGGCACCCATAAAATTTTCAAAATGACATATGTGGCCTATGGAATGAAAGATGTATGCATAAGAATAGGGATGATAGTTAATAAAAATAAATAAATAGACTATAGAATCCATAGGATAAGAATTTGAAAATGAATTAAAAAAATCCAAATGGAATTAAGGTTTTTAAAACCCTATGTTTAATGTAATAAAAATAAGGTGCTCACCATTCATGTTTACCCTAATTATGATTTTACATAAAATGAGGATTAAACTATCACAATTAATAGATCAAATACTATGGATATGAAATAATAAAATTAAAATATACATAATTAGATAAGTAATAATAAAAATAAAAAATGATGAACAAATAGGCTATCCAAATTTATTACATGTGGATAATGAATGATCATACCTTCTTGTTGTTTTGATATTATGGAATATTGGATCTAGAAATATGAATGTGTAGGATGCATATGCACTATTATAGAATCTTATTTGACCCCTATATCTTTGTAGATAGTCTGTGAGTTTCAAAATTTTTGACTTAGATATACCATCATAAGATAGTTGCACAAGAAAAATTCTAACTCAATTTTACCAAACATAACTTATGTAAGGTTTTAGGAAATAAATTTTCCATCACTAGTTCACTTCCTATTTTCGTCCTTCTTCTAATTGTGCATTCCTCATTTTCTAGGAACAATACATTTTTGTATTGATTCCTTTATTTGACCTATTTTTTAACATTAAAAATAAACAAATGGGATATGGAGTTGATAAACCACCAAATTGACATTGAAAACTACATATCTCACACACTAAAATCAACCTTCACATAATTTTGAGTGAGTTTAAATGGAATAGTTTTAGCAATTTTTTTATCCCATTCTTCCATAGAAGTGATTATGTAGATAGATACATTATAAAACCTTAATTGATATGAGAGGATATTAATATAACAATATATTAAAAAAACACAAATCTGTAATATTTGACTCAATGAATCTAAAACTGAAGTAGAAATAATGAAGTAACATGATTATTTGTTCTACTGTGGGTGTAGACCTTGATGTTTACTTTATGATCCCTTCTATTCTTATATTTCATGTTATTTAGGATGACTTATATATAATTAATTATAAGATAGGGTGGTAAATATTATCTAACTTTATGAATGAAAAGGGTCCAAGATTAAAGGTGAAATACTAGTGGGAATGATAAAAATTATCCATAAATGCAAAGGGAGTGGGTGCACATAGGTCACAATTATGACTAGGACATAACTACACAAGGCATGCAACTAAAATGCCAAAAATAAATGCTCAAATCTCAATGGTAATCATGAAAATAGATGAGTTTTAGAGAAACAATTGTAAATAATAGATTATAATAAGTGTTTAGATGTTATTTTCAGGGTAAAGGGATAAATTGATACCAATGTAGGGTCTAGAAACTCCTAAAAATATGTTTAAACATACAAGTATGTCAAATAAGTAAATTAGGGACAATAATTTAGGAATAAGTGTCGTATAAAAAATGTAACCTATGTCTACACTTATCAACATATATGACATGTCTTTCCCATTAAAATGTCTACCACATTTACTATCACGAAATTATTGTAAAACAATGTTAACCTCATAATATCTAAGACATATAAGTAATTGGCAATCAAAATATATTTGGAAAATTACACCCCCAATAATGACATTTGGTTGCATCTCTATGTATAATCATCGTATCATTCCTTGAAAAATATGGGGGAATAATCTATTGTGATAAATAATTGAAAATATTGGGATATCATTTTATGTTCCCATCTCTAATAAAAATACCTATCGATATTTTGTGTTTTTATTTTACTAAAAGGGGTAGAATATTTTAAATCACTATGTCAATTATATAAAAGTGTAATATAAGTTAAATCAAACTAAATATAATAAATTACTATCACAATGAGATATACATAACATATAAGGGAATGAGATAAAATTACCTATAATTATAAATAATACAGAGAAATTAAATATATAAGATAAATACTTGTTTCTAGCATAGTTGTGTATGTATCAACGAGATAGGATGACTTGAAATT
>JARHVA010002872.1:2092500-2160000 GCA_037957365.1 Torreya grandis
ATATATATATAAACACACACAGAGACATATATTTACACACACACACACACATATATATATAAGTATATATACATTTATATATATACTTTTATATATATACATGTGTGTATATATATATATATATACATACATACATGTATATATATACACATACATGATACATGTATATACATGTATATATATACATATATATATACATGTATATATATATACATGTATATATATATACATGTATATATATATACATGTATATATATACATGTGTATATATATATATGTATACATATATATATGTATACATGTATATATATACATACATTTATATATGTATACAGGTATATATAATATATATATATATATACATCTATATATATATGTGTGTATATATATGTATATATATATACATGTATATATGTATATATATACATGTATATACATGTATATATACATGTATATATTTATATATATACATATATATATGTATGTATATACACTTATATATATACTTATGTGTATATATATAATGTGTATACATGTGTGTGTATATATATCTATACATATATATACATGTATATATATACATGTGTATATATATATACATGTATATACATATATATACACACATGTATATATATACATATATATATACATATATATACACACACATGTATATACATACATATATATATGTATATACATGTATGTGTATATATATATATATACTTATGTGTGTGTGTATATATATATACATGTGTATGCATGTGTGTATATATATATGTGTGTATATATCTATACATGTATATATACATGTATATATATATATACATGTGTATATATATACATGTATAGATATATATATATACATGTTGATATATATATATATATATATATATCTGTATACATGTATATATATATACAAGTATATATAATATATATACATGTATATATGTATATATATATATATGTATGTATATACATTTATATATATACATGTATATATGTATATATATGTATGTATATACATTTATATATATACATGTATATACATATATATATACCTACATATATATATACATATATATATACATATATACATATACATATATATACATATACATATACATATACATATACATATATATGTGTATATATATATATGCATATATACATATATATATGTATATATGTATATAGATATATATATAAGTATATATATGTATATATGTATATGTATATACGTATATATATGTATATATATATATATATATATATATATATATATATGTACATATATATATGCATATATATACATATATACATAAATAGATGTATATATGTATAGATATATATATGTATATATATATGTATATATATATATATATATATATATGTATATATATATATGCATATATATACATATATACATATATACATATATATATATATATATATATATATATATATATATATATATATAAAGTAACAATTACAATCTAATATATAAGTAAATAAATGAAAAAGTGTAGGGATATAATATACTTACATTGGGGAGGATTAGTCGATGCTTTTATCTCCTCTTTAGCTCAAGCGGAGCTTTGCATGAGATGTTTTCGGTTGAATACATAAAATGGTTGGATGAAGATATAATACATAGTCAGCTAGTAATTCCCAATGATTAATCACATTGAGCTATAATTACACCACAATATAATATTTATCAAGATAAGGTTTTTAAAGCACTAATTTTCTAAAATGTTACCTAAGGAATAAGTATGAGTGAAAAAAGATAGAATAAATGTTATATGACACCAATATAATAATCTAATACCTAAAATAAACCAAAAATCTGAAGATAAGGTATCAACATGATCGATACATTTAGAATATGTTAACTCACATAATATAGTATCAACCAAACCAATATAATATATTTTCTAGAGAACACATTCAAAACAATATCAGGCTAGTCAATATAGTAAAACAATTATGAAGGATAAAATAATGGTATTTTTTAGGATGATACCATAGGATTTAAGGAAGCTAAAAAACCTAGAGAAAAAGCCTAGAGGAGATGTAAACAGATAGGTAATTTATAAAAGTTCAAAATAATATTAGTAATGGTATAATCAAGATAGAATAGAAACATATCTTTCAATGTACCATGAACCCCTCTCACACGATTCTTTGTGCACCCTTTAAGGCATGTACTCAGAGGGATCAATATACTAACAAGACATTTCACGATAAAATCATCAATAAATGATAAAGTTAAAAATATTATGTGAATATGTATGTTTCACCCAAATTTAATCACGTGTCACAATAGTCTAACACGTGATGGTGCTTTGGGAAAGAAAAATAGTAATAACAAAGAGCATAAGTGAAATGAAATGTTGAAATAAATGAAAGTAAATTAAATTAAATTAAATTAAAATATGTACCTTGACTTAACTTTCAAAGTTTATAAAATAAATGAAATGTTGGAAGGCATCCAAGGAGAATATTGAGAGGTAGACCTAAAAATATAATATAAAATAAAAAAAAATGCAAGGATTTTTGTCAACACATAAAAACATCTATCTAACCAAATTATAAGTCTTATTTTATTTTGTTAAAAAAACATATGGAAATAAATATATGATAAAAATATATAATGTTGAAGTAAATAACTAAAATCTTCAAATTTTGAAAATTTTAGATGATTTCTTGTAATGTGATATATGTCTTATAATTTTGTATAAAATGTGAAAAAATTCATGGTAAAAAATAAAAAGAGTCTAATATGATGGAAAAATATTAAAATACACTAAATCCTATGATAAACCATGTAAAATAATATAAATAGGAGGAAAATGTCTAATGTAAGAAAATGCAAAAGATAATCAAATAAGGATATGCCTAAAAAAGGATGTCATCTCATGAAACACAAGTAAAATCAACCTAAATAAAACATAAATAAAGACACAAAATGATTGTAATAAATTTCCTATTTAAGATAAATGTAGTCTATCAAATAGAACAAGAACATGATGGTAAAATAAGATAAATTCTCCAATGAGTGAAAACATGAAGTGCTTTTTACAAAACATGATTAAAAAAAACACAACCACCTAATGACATGAATATGATTAATAAGTTAGTGTGGATAACAATTGTGATGGGCATTTTTGAGGGATTATCAGTTTATTCCCCACGTTCTTAAAATATAACTCAAACTAAAGATCCAAGTGGCATCATAATGGTGAAAAGGTAAATATTAATTCAAGTAATATGGTATGTGAAAAAATATAAGTCATATCCACCAAGGGTATATCAAGAAAAATTATGTAAGTAAGGATGTAAGGAACCATATATGGAATTATGTAAATCATTGGTGGTTATGATACACTATAAATAAGTGGGCAAGGATAATAGCTTTCAACATAAGGGATGTAGGAAACTCCACATAAAAATAAAAATTTATGGGCTATCAATTGTAATACATAGATCATAATATTAAGGATATATGCATGAAAATGAAAATTAACCTACCTTACCACACCATCTAAGCTTATCCTCAATAACCATTATATATTCATTAGCCTAATATGAAGATTGAAGAATTATGTGAGAAAGAAGGTGAAACTAGAAATGTAAGAAGATATAATGATATAAGACCTCCTACGATAGTCTACTAGTGTACTATAATGCAATGGACCATAAATATATCATGAGGACAAATATGTAGTTCAAATTTCAAATATAATAGGATATGTGCCAAATAAATATCATGTATTTGTTGTTATCTAAATTTTAATATTGTCATTTGACTTTTATTATAATATGGTTTTCCACTCTTTTGATTTTATTTTATTCGTCTATATAAATTTATAAATAAAATACATGGGATATATAAATAACTAACAAAATAGATATTACACTCTACCACTATATATGAGAACCTAAATATAATGGTGCATAAATACTCCTAGACTAGCCCCACATAGAAGTGTGTGGTTTCAAAAGTGACCTATATGTGGTAAAAGTGAAAGTAAAAATGGAAAAAATAGTGATAATAAAATATTTTTCCATGTGATAAATAATTCTCATATAATAATTAATTAATCTTATAGATGACTACAATAAATTAAAGCAGTGATTTGGAAATGATAAGTCTATGTTATAAAAGGTGATAGTCATGTCATTAAAGAAACTATGATAACCTACATGGGATCTAACACAGTCTTTGATTTATAAGGTCATCCCAAGAGAGGGAGAAAACACAAAAAACATGGGTCTAAAGAACACAAATATATTAATAAAGATTGAAAAAATCATTAACATGTGACATAAAAAACCCAAAGGTGATACCTAAGATCCTCAAGTGAATATAAGGATAACTATAAAATTATTGAAAACAAATCATGAAGGTAAAACCTAAGATCCACAAGGGAAATTAAGGATAAATAAAAATTATATAAACCCTAAATTTTTACCTAATTTTATCACTTGAAACAATTTCCAACTAACAAATGATATAGAACTTGAAGGTGTTACCTAAGATACACTAGCAAAACAAAGGCCAAATCTAAATATGATATACAACTAGTTGATACCTAAGCTCCTCAAGTGAATATAATTTCCATTAAAAAATGATTATAAATAATAAAAACATGAAATTTAATGAAATAAATCCAAAAGAAACATGAGACAAAATAACAATCAAAATATATGCTACTGAATATAATGAATAAGAGAATTTGAAATGAAAGCATATGTGTCTTGGAAAGTTTATTAAAGCTAAAATTGTTTGTTTGTAAAATTTGAGTTATTTTTTACTATCACCTCATGGTAAGGATGATAGATCAAGAATCCAATAAAAATATGATCGGCATCATAACATTCCACCAAAGAGGGACTATTTTAGATAATTTGGACTTATCTATAGTTCAAATAAAAAATGAATATCAATAATATGTCTACATTATTCAAAATTTTATAATTTTAAATTCTCTCCAGTACAATAAATGTGGAATATATCCAAATTATTACCATACTCTCCATGTGCAACTATACATAACCCAAAAACTATTAATTTTAAAATATTATCTCCCATCTAATTTAGGGGCATAAGTTGATATTATCTAAAATAGTCCTTAAAGCTTGTATAAGATAGATGATGGGCATCACAAGGTACCCCAATGGATAAAATATGGGTAGTGAAAGGTGCCCCAATACATTTAATAAAAAAGGGATGGAAATAAAATCATGTCCAACATGTGTGATAATAATAGGATAGGTTCTCAATATGCCCCAGCCTATGGGACATGGGTTGATTAGAGTTAACCTAAATATCAATAAGAAATGTAATGATGTTAAAATAAGAGTACATATATGTTACAAAAAAAATGTGGCATCTATGGCAATATTGAGATCTTTGGGAAGTGATATAACATTTTGATGTACAATATCAGATAGGTTGTTATATTTCATAGCAATAATAATGAAATGTAAAGTATTAGTTAGTGACATACATTCTAACCAAACAAGATTAAAATGTAATATATTGGACATGGTGATACATTTTGATAAAACATGACTAAAAAAATTCATATTGATCAAGTCAATACAGCTGGATGATGTGATTGAAATGGAGTAAATTAGCTACATCAATATAATATGATAATTTAATTGGATTGAAAATAAATGTATCGAATAGGTTGATATAGTTTGATGAAACAAGACTAAAAATAATTATATTGGCCAAGTCAATAAATTCTAATGAAAAGATATTGAGATGGAATGTATCAAATTGGTCGATATAATATAATGAAATATGACTATGGACTATATTAGCCTTGTTGATACATTATAATGGGATACATTAAACTATATCATCACATCCTAAGTCATGGATGGTGAAATTAAATATACATAAAATAACTATATCAACAAATTATGGGCCATGTTTGTTGTATTTAATTGTAGATGGTAGTAACTAAATGGTATAATTCTAGTTGGTACCATTAGAAATAAGTGATTTTAGTGGTAATTTTGTATACGTTGAATTATTATAGTTATTAATGTTCATATATGATCAAGGATCATAATCATTTATATTGTGTAATGTAGAAATAATTTGAATTAGGTGTTCTTCATAAGGTGATGAGTTGGCAAAAACTAGTTAAATATGAGTCGAGGGTTGATGAAATATCCTTTTACAAATTTTCTAATGTGGGTTAGAGGGTAGGTAAGCATAAAGGAAACCATGTTAATCATTGATTTATTTGAAATTGGGATTGATATAGATGGAAGAATCATGGGAGGGATTTTTTCCATGTCATAGTTATCAATGAGAGCATCCACTATCATGCTAGGGTATTCATATCCATTATAATAATCATCATATATGAGAGAATAATGATATATATTTTCAACCATGTGAAAATTTATGAAGGTGGGATAATTAATATCTAGGGATCATCATGAGTTAGAGGTTAACATGGGTAATCTTAAGTCCCACTATAATTGTAAGGACCACTAGGATCATGGTGGCAAGATCATCATCGGGATATTTTCCATTATCAAAATTATCAAATGTGATGTCATTAGGATCATCTTAACTATTTTTAGTAAGGGGAAGGCCATATTGATACTATTCAGTCTCACTAGAAATATCATCATAATTGGTGAGATTATCATTGGGATTCTCAACCATGAGAAAGGGTCTAGTATAATTGAACCTTAAGTATTCACCTTGAATGGTGGTCATAGAAGGTATAAATGAGTGACTCATGAAAAATTGGAATAGGTCAAGGTTTTAAAGAAATAACTTGAGATGAGACATCAATATGAATAAGATAAAAATTTAGATGATGAAGAAGATAGATTAAAAAACAAATGGTATTGGATTGGCCATTACAATTTGTTATTGATTCTAGAAAAATAAATTGTATTGGATCATCCAAAAAAATAATATATAAAAATATACAACATCGAGCTAGTATATTTAATATATTAAAAAGGTTACATTATTGGTGGTAGGATAAAATGAATTATATCGACCTAGATAATGCAGTTGGAAATACATAGAACTATATCAGTTTGGCTAATATAATTTTATAATTAAAATAAAGAAACTCATTTTAAAACTAAATTCATAGGTATACATTTAAATGTGTTGGTTGGAAGATACATTTAGACCACAAAATAAATGTTAGTACTAATTTTTTTTCTAAGAAGCTAGGAGGTACAATATGAAACTAATCCAACCAAAGGTGGGATAATAGTTAAATTAGGCTCAACATAATGTATGAATGGGATAGGATGACTTTAAAATATTATTTTACTCTCAATATAATAGGACTCAACTAGAGTCAAACAAATAGAGCATGTAATACATAGACAATCACATAAGGACCAAATGAAATTTATAGCTATAACAAAAGGTTACATACATTGTGAATTTCAATAGAACAGGATTACAAAGCTGAAGCCTATGGATAAATGATGTAACTCTGATTGTAGCTTAAAAAATATATACAATGTTTGTATATAAAATGATTGTAATAGACTAAAATAGGGTTAGTTTGGATGATTGTAAAGGGGTAAGGTGCCATGCTCAACCAAATGCGGGTATATGTAACCTAAAGTTATTAATGGGATGTCTAAGAAATACTATAGTTTCACTTTATTATTCGATATAGACAATGCCTCCACAAGGATACACATACATACGTTCAAAAATTAATAAGAATCTTCTAATATACTAAGTAAATAAATGAAAAATTTTAGGGATATATTATACTTACATTGGGGTGGATCCGTCAATGATTTAGTATCCCCCTTGGCTCAAGTAGAGCTTTTCAAGAGATGTTTTAGGTTGAATATTTAAAATGGTTAGATTAATACCTAATATATCCTTACTTATTAACTACTAATGACTCCTATTAAGATTCAATGACACAAATGGCATGATTCCTCAAGATAAGGTTATAAACTACTAACTCTCCCAAATGGTACTTAGGGTATAAGTACAAGTGAAAATAGAGTGAATAAATGATTTATTATTAATTATTAATTAAGTAACCCTATATATACTAATACAATACTTAAAACCAACATTAGACTTGAATCTAATAATAACATAACAAAAAATAGAGATAGAAGATATTCGCTAACACCAAATGGCATTAGACATGCTAATATGATAAAAATGTCTAAAAACATACTCAAAAATACATCAGGATTGTTCATACAATATACTAAGGATGAAGGTATACAAAATATGTGATCCAAACAACAATTTAGATAACAATTCGGGTGATGGGTCCACCCCATTTGATGGCGGAACTTCTGGGAGCCATAACT
The DNA here is from genome assembly GCA_037957365.1 of Torreya grandis. Lineage (NCBI taxonomy): Eukaryota > Viridiplantae > Streptophyta > Pinopsida > Cupressales > Taxaceae > Torreya > Torreya grandis. The sequence continues at coordinate 2,100,850 of JARHVA010002872.1, forward strand.
TTTGCACCGTAGCTCCAATTGACTCACCGTTTGAACCATTGGAAATATAATAATGAGGGGAATGTCAGTGAGAGGGAATGGAGCTCCACTATATGAATTTTTACCCCATAAAACAAAATGTAAGTGTCCCAAATTTCAATTTTACTAGTCCAGCCTAAAAATAGTAAGTTTTTAAAAATAGTAATTCGTTGAATTCTGTATTGTTGTAAATCATGGAAGTCAAACCAATTCATCTCCCTCAAGATTGGTGACCTTACACATCCTCCCCACACCTTCAAAACATGTATAAATGAAGATGTAACTTGAAAGGGAAATTAGACATCTCTTCTCAGAGATAAGCATATGTTTGGGTCTGCAATTTTGATAAATAAAACATCTCTTTTTAGAGATAGAATTATTTGAATTGTGTTTTTCTTATTTTTTGAATTATATTTCAACCAAAGCTTTCATGTTTTGGATCAATATGGTATTGAATAGGCAGATAGTATATGATTCATGAAAGATAATAAATTTAGATAATGGAAATGAATGAGAGGTAAAAAAATACACACTTTAAATGAGGAAAAATCAATAGTATTGATTATGTAATTAGGATAGAATAGAAGCATATCTCATAAACAAATGTGATAATTTTCTAAATCATTCCTAATGCACCCTTAAAGGAATTTCATCAATGAGATCTATACATTGATAATATAATAAAAGAGAAGAGTTTATAAATGATAAAGAGAAAAATATTGTGGGCTATACAATGTTCTCATAGTTGCTCATAATTATAGAATAGGGAATATGTGTTTAAAAATAATATAACAATTAAGTAAAATTATGGTATAAGATATTTTTTATAGATGTTTTGAGACTTCGAAGGTCCCTCACCCATTAAGTTAATCTAAAAGTGAGAGTTATAAAAAGTGGTAAACACCCTAGAAAGTGAGAATAGTAAAAAAAAAACAAAAAAAACTGAAAAAATCTACATAACACTAGCCTTGTGAGGCACACACCAAGCCAAAACACAACCATTACAAAGGGGCACCAAAAATAATGAAGAAAAATAGACATAACACTAGTAATTTACTTCCCATCTAAGAACCATTTGAACCATCCACTAGCCACATACACCATTGAGGGGATCCCCTCTAATAGCCACCTATGTCAATTATTCATCATCTAGTATTTCAATTTTTGGCCCTCTATGTCTTGATCCTAAACTAGTTTCACTATCACTTATATACACCTTAGATATAACAATGTGCAATATAATTACCTTCCACCTCTAAATTTTTAGCCTACCCACTCTTTTCTTCATAAACATTTCACCCACACTTGGTGTTGATTTCATAGAATCTAGACGAGCCTATATGTGAGAGGAGACCATAATTATTTAAATTGAGGGATCAAAATCCAACCCTAGTGAAGATTCATGTGGCCATTAGAGAAGATAACCAAAAAACCTCATAATATATTTCAGTACAACAATCAACCTAGTGGATTTTCTCAAACTAATATCTACCATCAATAAGGACATTGGGGTTCGTATATCATTCAAGTTCAATGAAAATAGGAAATGTCCCTCTAAAATAAGGTTTTTTAGGAAACTATAAATAAACTCAAGATGCTCCATTATCATGAATAATCATTTCTCCAACTCTCAAAAGGATCATATATGGATTAACCCTATGTCATTATAATCAAATAAAATAAGTTGACATTGATCTCCCTACACAAACTCCTCCATATAGTTTTCCAAACTTACACAAAACCTTGGTTGTATAATATTGCTTACCATTGCTAGATTCCTCTATTTTTTCTTGGAAGAAAAGAGTAGATTCCTTATGAATCTCAATGAAAATATTGAATTGAATTTCACTTGGCATTGATTAACAAAAATCTTCTTCAAGTGTGAGCCAGTCACCCATACACCAAAGGTGATCTCCCTCCTAGTTGGTTTTATGTATAGCAAGGGCTCACTAAAATCCACCTGTGGCATGATATCCATGGTCTAAGAATATTAAGGAATAATAAAAATGAATTTATTTTGTCATCAAAATCATTTAAAAGATTCATATTTATACTTGAAAATAAGATTCTAATATTCCCTTCTTAATAGGTAGGATAACAAAATGCAAACAAACAATCATACAAGTATTACATGAGAGTTAAAATATACTATGTTCAAAAAGATATTAAGATTTACTACCCAAAATAAACCACATAACTACCTATGGTGTGTATAATTTACTCATGGAATTATTATTAAATATCTACTATGAGTAATTAAATATTACTCATTTATTTAAAATGGTGGATTAATCACCTGAATATTCCCCCATTAATTCAATATTGTCTCAAGTGAATATGAGAGAAATTCTCTAAACGCTTGAAATTTTACCATGCAAGTGCTTTAGTAAATACATCTTCACACTGTTGATTTTTTTAGCAATAATGGAGATGGATGTTGTTTTGAACATGTTCATGGATGAAATGAATTTACACCTCAATGTGTTTAGTACCTTCATAAAATACCATATTGTGAAAAAGATTAACTACTCCATTATCTACATGAAGAATTGTTGGTTAATTACGTTATAATCGAAATCCTTCAAGTATATGTCTAATCCAAATAACTTCATAGATAGTTACTCTTATGATATGATATTATTATTCTATGGAAGACCTTGAAACAAAATTTTTATTCTTACTCCCACATGATATCGGTCCAGATCTAAAAAATAATACAAATTCTAAATTAGATTTCCTATCATCAATGTTTCCTGCATGATCTAAATCTGATTATCATGTCAAGAGGAAGATGTTATTCTTCTTTTATTTTAGGATAAAATCCATAGTTCCTCTAATGTACCTTAATACTTAATTTTTTTCTTTGTAGTGACTGATCTTCAGTTCTTGTATATATCTTGAAAGATAATAACACCATAGACGATGTCTAGACTATTGTAGGTCAGGTAAATGTGATTCCCCATCAATGGTTGATATAGAGTTGAATTTACTTGTGGTGATATATTTTATTGAGACAATTGAATTTTTATATCCATAGGTGATTTAAAGATGACCAACAAGTTCATATATTCCTTCTTTCCCAATGTTCTCTATCATTCTAAGGTTCATAAGAAATTCAAGGTTTCAAAAATGATTTCTCTTTATAATAGATTTAATGGGTCTTCTAATACTAATTTTTGTCCTTTATAGACCTTTATTACTCTTATCAATACTTTTCACTACCTATTTCCTTGATATTGGCAACATTCTCCTTTAACATATTCACTCTTATAACCCTTTTTTTACATTAATTCAACATGTATAGATATGTACAAATGAAATTTCACCAACTAACCTTAGATGATAATACCCTCTATTGAAATTTTTCTCTTCATAAATTTTCAAATTCTAAATCTTCTTCTAAACCCTTTTACTACTCTCTTCTAGGCTACTGTTAGTCCTAATCAGACATAAAAATCTTCACACAGTGCACTATCCTAGTCTATACAAATATGTAATCAATCAAAAATAATTAAAAATACCTTCACTCTCATTGAGACCAATAAAATGGCCAATTTTGAGACCTTTCTACTACTGGAAACATTACCTAATGAGATTTTCCTTTTTAAACCTTAGATTAGGGCTTACAATTACTATATAAGCTTGAAAGCTTTTAATTTACTCTCAAACACTCTAATTAGGGGTTCAAAGCATTATTAGGTTTACTTAAGGTCTATGTTACTCCCTTTAACCTTATCCAACTATCATTTTACCCAAAAACAACCTTAATCTCACTTTACTTCATGTTCCTATTTCAAAATGAACACACAGTCAAATGTGCAAGGACTACAATGCATTTTGGGGTTTCAATTTGAATTAAAATAGGTTCCAAACTCTTTGAATGATTTATAATAATCCCAAACCCATTAATTTACTTGAATCAATAGCTATAAATTCATGATAACTTCTCTGTGCAAATTTTTATGGCCTTTTTTCTCACACAAAGCATATAGTCATAATGCCTAGGTTAAACAACATCCATTTGAGGGATTGGATATTTAAGAGAGTGTTTCCTAAATACTATAAAACATTTAAAGGGGGTTATAACAACATCAAATTCATATTTTCACCAAGAACCAATCCATATCACTTCTCTATGTTCTCTATCATTTCATGGTGAGGTCATACTACCTACACATGTACATTTAACATACATAGGGTCTATTAGTCCTTTTTGATGTTAAATATTTTTTCCAAAGGACTCCAATTTTATTGAGATTAACTTTTTATATATGTAACATTTAAAATCCTTTCCCATCAACAAACCTTAGGTTCATACTACTCTTGATACTCCATTTGCCTTTCTTGGTCTAACTAAGAGGTTATTATAAAAACCACAAGACATAGTACAGTAAACAAAAACTTACATAATTGAATAAGTGGATCTTAACTAAGCCACCTCAATAATATTGAAATTATACTATACTAAGAAATAAATCACTATTAATCCTTCATTTAAAGTTATCTCCATACACAGGAGATTCATTGTCTTCTCAATACATGACACAACATATAAGGGACTGCAATACTAATGCTTTACCAAAAATAATGCAAAAAATTAAGTAATATTTTATATCTTCCTCAAGTCATTTATCAACTTCCATAGACATAAAACTATCAAATATTTACTTTCAATACTCCTCCCTTTCATTAAACAATTCCAAACACTGTCAACATTTGTATGTGCATAGAAAATAGGGTTATTGGTCTTTTTATCAATATTTCTGAGAACCTATATTCATTAGTTCTTGGGTATAATGTCTTGTTCCTTCAAATAAAACATTCAAAAAATTGAACTAAGAACCAAAATTACATATCTTGTATCCATCAAAACTACCCTAAATACCTCTTTGGAATCTCTTTTAAGAATGCTTACTCCTTGATACAAAACCAAGGGTGATGCCTCCATACAAATATGACTTAGGACCAAGTGAATAGATGAAAAATTTATGGTGATTAGAACACACCTAAAACAACCATTCTTTGACAAAATGTTCAAATTATTCAAATTGGTAGGAAAATCCAATTTGAATATATGACTACCCTAGGAACTATCTTAACACTTGAAAATCATTCCATAGTGAGTTTTTTAAACCCTAAACACTGCTAAAACATCTTAAACAGACTATTGACTGTCCAATCACTATAACTAAGTAAAATTTGAAATCCTTTTATTCTCATGAGTGATGCTACTATATCATACTCTCAAAGGGAAAAGAAAATGAAACTCAAAGAGAGTTTTTCTATCCAATAACTTCTCTAGACTTATCCTTGTGTCTTTGATGTCTTTATCTTTCTTCTTCATTATAGTGTCTTTAATGAATTATGGATTCTCAAACTAGTCATGCATCTAGTTCCAAGTCCTTTCATTTTATTGTTGTCTAAAATGCTCTCTATTCTGACTTATAGCCTAATATGACATGTTTTCTACTTCTTCCTCTTTCTCCAATTCTTGAAATTCTTCTTATCTGTTATATTATAAACATGTCTTATTAATCTATTTGTCATCTCTTGTCTTATTTCAATCTCACACCAACCTTATAAAAGAAATATAAGACAAAGCATACTAGGATCTTGTTTAGAATGACTTACCTCTTCATCTTTGGAGATAATTAACATATTTATCATGTTCCCATTGTCAATACACTTCTCGTCATGTTCCCCATAATAATTCCATGTTTATAGCACCCAAACTATTATTCCTCTCCTTTGAACAATTTCTATAATTTCATATATTCTCCCAATACTTCAAATTATAACTCCACTTGTAGGAGTATATGTTGAACATGAAAATCCAAGATATTCCCTATTCACCTACTATACATGCTTAATACAACTACTTGTAAAATCATAATCATACTTTGAATAAGAATATAGACCCATATTCCACTTCCTAAGGTATTCCACCTACTTGGCCTACACTATGACTAAATATTCTTTCATTTTTTCACTATGATGATTAATGTCTACCATCTTCATTATCTCTTTCAACACATTTGGTTTATTCAAACTATATTGAGATTGATTCATGCCTTCTTATATAGAAATCACTTTGTAAAATAACAAAGAAGGCATTCTCCTATGAAAACCAATGTATAGCAATTGTTTGTAGTCATCCTCTTACCATATATCATGATGTGGTATATTATCCACTCCTAATATCCTATAAGATATAGCTTCTAAACTATCACATAACTCTATTTCAGTTTTTGGTTTTGGCCAATCAAAAACCATTCTCTTTATTTCTTCACCATTAATCTCCCATTTATCTTCTTTGGACCTAATTGTCTTTCCATGCTCTAAGAATTGAAAATAATGAAATTATTTACCATATTATTTCTTAGCTAAAGGATTATCTTGTTTATAATTTCTCCTCTCATCACTTATACATACTCTAGATCTACTACTAGGTCAAGCATCAATAATAAAAATTACAAACTTCAAAAAATTTCATAAATGTATCTTGATTACCTTCTTCTTTCATATGCATGTTCACTCCTTTGACAATCTTTTCATGATCTATTTTCATCTTCATATCCTTGCATTAATCTTCATCTTGTTTCCCACCTTCTTCAATTGATGTCTTACTCCCTTGAAATTTATCTCTTGTAAAGTCACTCCCTCTTTCACATAAAAATACAATTTTTTCAATCAGATTGACACTTTTTGGAGTGCTACATACCTTCTCGCATTAAAAATGTGATTGTTCATTGACATTGCATGGAGTTTCATCCCTTACTATACTCATAGATGCTCCTTTGGATTGCAACTTCATGACTAATTGGTTATTCTTATCCTCACTTTCAAAGAAATTTTTATTCTCATAAACTTGCTCTCTCTTCTTCACATGTAACTCTACTGATTCTTGAGATTGCATTATTGTCTTCTTCTTACATGCAATCTTTGTCTTCAACTACATGTCATATATTTCCATGTACAATGCATCTCCTCCTCTCTTATCTTGTTCCTTTGTATTGTTTTGCATCTTTATGCTGATTTTTCTCTCATTTTTCATCATCTCTTGATGAATATTTCACTGTATAAGATCAGTCCTATCTTCTTTGCCCACAAATGCTTATATCTTCTTTGACTCCATGACTTTATTGGCGTCTAACTTTCTATAACCTGTATTAACACCATAAAACATGTTGTTAGCTTCATAATTTAGAGCCTTCTTGGACACTTCATTATCAAAATTCCTGTCTTGCTTGGTGTCATTCCCTAACCACTTCTTATCCATCTCAGCTACAATTTATGCCCCTCTTCTTTTGGTATAATCTCTAACCTCTTAGATTCTAAACCCATCACTTTTATAGTTCATTCTTTATAATAATGTCATCTCACAAAGATCACTTACTTTAGGCAATTTAGTTTCTTTCCCAATAATCTACTCTTTTCTTGGTCATCTTCCATGTCCAACTTTGTAAACTCATACCTCTCTATGCTCACCATTTCAAGACAACATGTCTTTTCTTCCTTATTAGGGGATTTTGTCAAACTCATATTCTCTAATAACTTAATAAAGTATTTTTTGGTTTCCATCAACATCACTCTTTATTCCATTCTACTCGCATCACCTTTTAAAGATAAAAGAACATGTGTTAACCCATCTTTCTCTATAGTGTAAATGTTCGCTTGCCCATCATGACCAACCTTCTTATCAAATTTCAAAGGCATATTTATCATCAAATGGAAAACATCCATGGGCATTATATCACATAACACTCTATCCTTATATTTACCTATATGAAATTATACCAAAATTTTATCACTTATCATGATTTGATGTCCTTCTTAAACCCATGTTACCTTGTAAGGACATGGATGTGGAATCCTATTCAATACCAAATTTTCTACCATCTTTAAATATACTATATTATTTTTACTTACTCCACCAATCACTACTTTGCATCACTTTCCTTTTGTTTTACAATTGCTCTTAAACAAACTTCTCCTTTGTATTGGTTTTGTGCTTGTCCCTTCTGCTACAACAAAACTCTTCTCATGAACAAATATTATCTTCTCACTTGTATATTTTTTTCCATTTGCTCCTCTTGAATTTTTTCAACCATACCTACAAATGGATGAGGGATATGCCATTGATTTATGCCCTTCTCTATTACAATGCCAACACTTTCTATGGAATGTTAGTATTTTTCTATATGTTATGAAACTATCATTAACTCTTTCTCTATAAAATGATAATGTCCTTACCTAATGTGTCTTCCTAACTTCTTGAACTACTTCCACATGATTTTTTGGCCTTATAGTTTTTTGGACTACTACTCCACTCTCTTCTCCAACTGACCTTGGCTGCAAATGTTCTTCTTGACCTTCTTGTTCTCGATTACCTTATGTGTTTTCTATATCTTCATATCTTTTATAGAATTTTATATAGATTATATCCTCATGAATAATGGTAAAATGAGTTATTTCACCTACTCTACCAAATTTTGGACCTAATCTTCTTTATTTCTTCTACCTCTATCCATTCTTTGCTCCATGAAACACTGTTCTTGTTTCTTTTTCTTATAATTTACCTCTAAACACATGATGTCCAATATTTATTTTTTTCTTGTTAAGTAATTTATTCTTTACACATATCAAAACTCACCCATCACCAAAAAAAACTAGTTCTGATACCAAATGATTCATAGATGACCAACAAGCTCACAAATTCCTTCTTTCCCAATGTTCTCTATCAATCTAAGGTTTATATGACCATTCAGGGTTTCACAAATGTTTTATTTTTATAATGGATTTAATGTGTATTATCATACACATTTTGGTACTTTATAGACCTTTATTACTGTTATCAAGACTTTTCACTACCTATTTCCTTCATATTTTCAACTTTCTCCTTTATCATAGTCACTCTTGTAGTCCTCACTTTAGGCTAATTAAACATGTATGGATATGTATAGATAAAATTTCACAAACTAACCTTATATGATGATACCTTCTATTGAAATTTTTCACTTCTTAAATTTTTTAACTCTAACTCTTTTTCTAAACCATTTTACTACTCTCTTCTAGGCAATTGTTAGACCTAATTAGGTCTTTTGCATACCAATCTTCACACAATCCACTCTCTTGGTGTGTATAAATAAGAAATAGATCCAAAATCCTTAAAATAATTTTAATCTCATTTAAACCAATCAAATGACCAAGTTTTATACCTTTTTTCTAGTGGAAACACTCCCAAATGAAAATTTTCTTTTTAAACCCTAACTTAGGGATTACAGTTACTTTAGAAGCCTGAGAGATTTTAATTTTCTCTCAAACACTCTAATCAGTTTTTAAAAAAACTATGAGGTTTGATTATGGTTTTTGGTACTCCCTATCACCTTATCTAATTATCATTTTACCCAACAACAAACTTAATCTCCCTTTACTTCATGCTCTTATTTCAGAATGAACACACAGTCAAACATATAGGGACTTCAATCCATTTTGCGGTTTTGATTTAACTTCTAATGGGTTAAACATTTTGTGAATTATTTATAAATATACCAAAATACTTCATTGAATTGACTCAAACACTATAAATGATTTATAAATTTTATGTTCAATTTTTTATGGCCATCTTGCTCACACAAAGCATACAATCATAATGCCCAAGTTAAACAACATCCATTTGAGGGATTAGATATTTAAAAGAATGTTTCCCAAAGAATATAAAATATTTAAATTGGGTTATAATAACATCAAATTATTATTATAAATATGAACCATTTCATATCACTTCTCTGTGTCCTCTATGCTTTCATGGTGAGGTCTTACTACCTACACATGTACAATTAGCATACACAGGGTCCATTTTTACTTTTTGATGTTCAATATTTATTCGAAAGAAATCCAAATTTATTGAGATTCACCTTAGTCTATTAAAATTTTAATAACTTTTTCCATCAACAAACCTCATATTCATACTGCTCTAGATACCCCATTTTCCTTTCTTGGTCTAATTAAGAGGTTAGTATAAAAATCACAAGGTATAGCATAGTAAACAACAAATTATAGTATTGAATAAGTGGAACTTACATAATCCATATTTATAATGTTTAAATTATACCATACTAATAAAAAATTTAGTATTATTCCTTCATTTCAAGTTCTCTCCATAAATAGGAGATGCGTTGTCTTCTTAATATAACACACAACATACAGGGGATTGCAATACAAATGCTTCACCAAAAACATTGAAAAAAAAAATCCTTAAGATGTTTATCAACTTACATAAAGTCAAAATGATCAAATTTTTAATATCAATACTCTTTCCTTTCATTGAAAAATTCCAAGCACTATCAACATTTGTATGTGCCCAGAAAATAGGGTTACCAGTCTTTTTATCAAAAGTTTTGAGAACCTATATTAATCAATTCTTGGGTTTAATATCCTATTAATTCTAACAAAACATTTCAAATACTAAATCAAAAACCAAAATTAAATATCTTGTATCTGTTAAAACTACCCTGACTACCTCCTTGGAATCTCTTGTAAGAATGCTTACACTTTGATACAAAACTAAGCGTGATGCCTCTATATAAATATGACTTAGGACCAAGTGAATAGACTTAAAAACTATTCAATTAAAATTATTATTGAATTTAAAACTTTATGGCTATTATACCACACCTACAATAACCATTCTTTGACAAAATGCTCAAATTGGTGAGAAACTCCAATTTGAATATATGACCACCCTAAGCACTATATAAGAACTTTGAAAGAATTATAAAATGTATTTATTTAACTTTTAACACTATTAAAACATCATAAACAATCCTATTAACCCTCTAATCACTAGAACTAAGCAAAAATTGTAATCATGTTCTCATGAGTGATGTTCCTACATCTATAAGCGTGGGACATGGTTTGATATCCATCATGTGAAATTTATTGATAATTATCCTATAATATTTGAGTTTAAATTAAAAAAAGGTGATTTTATCTCTACCAAACTTCTAAACCAAGATAATAATGCAAAATTCCAATATTTATCATGATAAATGATCGATTTAGATCTTTCTCTGTTGATTCAATCATCTTCACTGAACTACCAATGATGATTATATCATCAACATATACTAAAAAAATTACTATATCTCCCTTGATATTTGAGGTAGAGATTGGGATCTGATTCACTCCTTTTAAATACATGTTTCAAGAGATGCTCATCAATATTGATGTACCATGCCCTCGTAACCTGTTTAAAACCATACAGTGATTTGACAAGTATACAAACATTATTTTCTTTTCCTATTTTGAAAAACCATTTTAGTTGAGTCATGTAAACTTCCTGTATATATCCATTAAAGAATACACTTTTAACATCCATTTTATGGACTTTCCAACCAAATGATGTAGCTAGAGTAAAAATCATCATCATAGTTTTGATCTTTACCATGGGATAAAATGTCTGCTTATAAAAAATGCCTTATTTTTTAGCATACCACTTTACAAAAAATCTTGCCTTGTGCTTGTTGAGATTACCATCTACCTTTTACTTTGTTTTGAAGATCTATTTACATCTGATTAACTTCTTCCTTGGAGGGAGATCTACAAGATGCCATGTTTTATTCTTCATTAGTGAATTATATTCTACATCTATGGCATATTTCTAAGGTTTCAACTCTAGGGCTTATATAAATGTAAAGGGATCAACACATTCAACAATTGTACTCTTTAAGGCCAAATTGACCTCTCTTCAAGCCATTTATGAGTCCTTACTCGAATGGTGTAGGTGTTTGTAACGCCATCCAATTTTACATCTCTGAGTGCATTTGTATATCATTTAGGCATATGTTGAGTAGTTATTATGGGTGTTGAAGTTGCACCATCATTCCAATCACTATTGTTATATTCATCTAGGATATTACCATATTTTATATTTTTTATGGGAGTGATTTTTTTATCATATGAACTTGTAGAAATATTTTACTTATTTTGTTTCAAATAACTTAACATCTCTGATGGTGTAGATTTGTATGGTTTTTAGATCCATAACTCTACTGGTAGATGCTTCTTCACTATACCTTAATAACATATATTTTTTGTCTCTCATATTAATTTTAGTTTATTCCACTTTGGGAATGTGCATACTTTCTTGGCATCTAAAAACTTTATGATGATTTATAGATGGTTTTTTCCCTAACTAGGCTTCATGTGGAGTTGCTCCATCAAGAGCTCCAATGGGTACTCTATTGATTAGTTATAAAATATTTCTAACAACTTCTACCAAAAATTCATTTGTCAAGCCTAAATCATGTATCATACATTACACAATTTATACAATAGTATGATTCCTCCATTAAACAACTATATTATATTATGGTGTATGGAGAGGGCACATTTGATGATGAATGTGATTTTCTTGAAAAAATAGTTTAAACTCATTATTTCTGAATTCTTCCCCCATGATCTAAGCATATGGTCTTGATTTTTGACTAGATTTTGTTTCAATATCCACTTTGAAATTTATTGAAAGTTTTAATGGCTTAACTCTTTTTTCACAAAGTAGACCCACATATTTTTGGAATAATTATCAACAAAGAGCATGAAGTACTTATATTTAACATGTTTAGGTGTCATTGATCTTCATAGATTAGTGTATACCAAATAAATTTTACCATTGGATCTATAGGTACTTTTTTGAAATGGAACTCTATGTTGTTTGCCTAGTAGGAAATCATGACATTTATCTATACCTTTTAAAGAGGTGGTAATCCTCTTACCATGTTGTAGAAGTGGAGCCTATGGAGATATCAAAAACTAATGTGACTAGATATTTTTTGTAGTAATAATGTCGAGTCCATGTTCTTTTTATTAGTTTTTTATTTTTTTTTTAAATGAAATCAAGCAGAAGTATATGGTGCACATTGGATAATTGTGAAATAAATTGTGAGTTTCTATATCTATTTTTGATCAAATGTATTTTAATTCCACCTTTATGGTCAAAGTAAATCTTCATATTATGTTCTAAGAGTGTATTGAGTGATATCTTTTTTGGTTAACCTGGGTAGATAGAGAACATCTATGAGTTTATAGGTTTTTGTGCCTAGGGTTAAGTCAATGTTGCCAAATCCTTGCACACTGTATGAGGTATCATCACCCAAAGACATGATTTTTTTGGGTGTGTCCTTATAAAATAGATCTTATGTACCTATCATGTATCAGACTATATGCAAGTCAACATACCACATGTCATTTTGTGATGTGGATTCATCATGGAGATATGCAATATACATGAATTCTTCTTCATTATCATGTTATTCGTATTCGATAATATTTACTTGTCACTTTGATTTCTTCTACCAAGTCTCCTTTTTTGTCCTTGTGGTTTAATGAATGTGCTAAGGGATGATTATTGGTTAGAAGACTAACCACTAAAAAATCCTTTCTTGAAGGTATTGTACCGAAAATCCTTGATTTCATATCCCTGATGACCACAAATGAAATATTATTTCTATGATTTTTCTCCTTGTGATTTTTTCCTTGGATTATGTTTTGATGAAGATTCTATTCATTTTTTTCCTTTCTATTGATGATAATAAAGCACATGTTCTTCTTGGTTTTCATGAGTATTGAAAAACTTTTCCTATTACATGTTTACCATTTTTTCAAAACTAGGTTTTTATTCCATGACAATCAAAGAAGTCAAAAAAAATCCTATATGAGGGTGGTAGCAATCTCAAAACAAAGGTACAAGAGAGTCATCTAAAAATATCTCACCAAAGATTGAATTGATTCCCTAAGTGTTGTAATACATATTATAAACACCTCCACTATTTCTCCTGATCTTAATTTGAAAGAGTTGAGTTAACTTTCTAGATGCATTTTGGATCTTATCCAAATATGTCTTAGCTGATTTCGTTTCATGGATGTGTGTTTAGACTTAATCTAAGACTCAAAACATGATTATCAACATAGCCTTTTTGTTGCCTTGATCAAAATTACATTGATGATCAATGCCTTTTGTATGTTAGGTATATGATCCATCTATTATAGACCAAATTTATTCAAATTCTAGTTGATTTCTATGTTTTGTATTTGAAGCATAATAGTTTCCACTTTTGGGGAGATGTGAATTTAGCAAAAAGAATTTTGGATCCCATGCTATCATTATCAAGACTATGGGTGATGGATTTGTTCCTTATCACTCGATGTATACATGCCTCCCTTTCTATAACTATCAAACTGATATACCAAACTTTTCTTTATACACACCCTTCCTTTATACCCATTGGTATGGAGAAGAAGTTCATCCTTTCTATATACCTAACAGTATGGGAAAGTGGTGTGAACATAGATGAAATAGTTCACTACTTAGTACATAGATAGTACTAAAAAGGGTTTGTCCAATAAATAGCACCTACTTAGATATAATTCCTTAAACATGTACATAACTTTGCTATATACTTGGAAATTTAACCTATTAGGATTTATGCCTTTTAATTATAATGAACAGGTAAATTAAGAGAAGGTTATAAATGTATGTGATTTTTTTCTCCCTAATGATTTAAAGGGTTGATGCTTATAGATAATTGTTATAGCTATGTTACATGTTTTATGTAGTAACTCAAGTGTGATGACATTACCTGTAAATGTGAGTCAAAGGCATAACTATGATTGAACACTATGATCAAGTTTAAAACTCATGATTTTGTGCAATTTTATAATACAATTTACTTGAAATTGAAATACATAACAAAATAAATTGGAATACACAATAAATGAAATTTAAATGCACTCTTTTTTCCAAAAAATGAAATTTTGTGTTTTGGGCCTTTTTTTGCCTCTATTGGAAAAAAAATTCACTTTTTTTATTTTGCCTTTTCTGGTTTTAATAAAAAAATTATTTTAAAAAAAAATGATTTTCCATGTTAACTTAGTTAGTTTAACTAAATTTAATGAGCTTTTCAAAGTTGGAGGAGCTACCAATTTTTCTACCAAAAAATACTTTTGGAAGATTTAAGCCTCCCACATACACTTTGATAAAACATATACCCACCCACTTGCCTATGTATCATTACAGGTCTTAGTAAGACAAAACTTATATTTGTATGCTAAAAAACCTAATTTTTTAGGAAAACCACTAGCCTCTAAAATTCCACAAATTTACTAAAGAGTGGTATTACATGGAATTTGTAGCAAAGGATTAAATTTTAAGGTGGTTTTTGGAATTAAGGGGTGGTTTTGGGTAAATATAAAACTAAGAATGATTTTAGATGATAGTTTTGGAGTGGCAAAGAGTTTTTTTTAGCAAGGAATGATTAATTTGGCTCCTTTATTCAGTTCTAAAGTTCATAAACTATTTTTTTAAATTTATGAATTAAACATAACAAAATAAAACTACCAACATTTTTTCATAAATGGATGGTTTATAAATTCAATGCTTCACTAAGATGCCAATATTTAAAACTAGGATGCCAATATTTAAAACCACCTCTTGATTAATTGGAGTTTCTAGTAGAACCTCACACCTTGCTTGGTAAATAACACTCTTCATAATAATGCCTCACACCATTGAAATTTTAGGATTAAAAAATATTTAAAAACTTAAAGAATAAATCCTATACTAGCAATGGTGCCTACTAGTAGATTTGTTTTTTTTAATCACTACACTGGTCTCCAATCTGGGCCCCAAGCCTACCTCTCTTTTTAGCTTTTATCAACACATTTTTAGCCTTTTATATTGGTAATGGCTTGTATAAGAATTTTAATTTGTGTGGGAGTGTTTAGGCTCCCCTTAATGATTATTTTATAAAATAACAAATGACTTTAGAGTAAGTTTAAAATGTATAAAAATTTCATCTTCTTGGCTTCCTCTACTTTGGTGTCAGAGTGCACGAGCTTCTCCTTGCAAGCTAATAGGCTTAGATATTTTAACAATATTATGATACTAAATATTGAGGAATATTAAAAATGAATTTATTCCATCATGAAAATCATTACATAGCTTCATATTATACATGAAAATAAGATCTTAATCGTCCCTACATAATAGGGAGTATAATAACATTGCAAACAAATAATCTCCCAAATATTACACTAGAGTTGTAATATAATATGTTTAAAAAGATATTAATATTTACATCCTAAAATAAACCACATAAATAACTATAAAGAGTATAATTTACTCAATTAATTATTATTCATTGTCTACTATGAGTAATTAAATATTAGTCATTTATTTACAATGGTGACTTAATCACCCTAATACAAAATTCTCTAGATACTTGTTATAACACCTAGAGGAATGTTGAGATGAAAGAGTTCCTAAAATGATGGCACCACCAACTACACTGCCTTCAAGATGAAACAATCAAGGGCATGTCATGTATGGGAAATGAGACCCCTAATTCCTATTGAACGTAAATAAAAAATGACACTTTTTTCATAAGTTCTTTCTTACCCAAAATCACATAATAATGATGGTGACCCATCAAAATTCCAACTATTCTAATCATTTTCAACAATGATTTCTTCAACCTGTGATAATCCCTTATTTACAAGATAATATGTCATAAATTTTACTTCCTAAAAGTAATGAGAGGCTTCATAGAAGCTAAGATTCTCTAGTATTTCACATGCATGAATTAGGGTTTTATTAATATTCCAAGGTTTAACCTCCTATTTTTAAATCTTGGATGATTACCTTTAGGTCACCTTTTATTAAGACTTGATTGATCATGTATGATGTCAAAATATCTACCCAAAGACAAGAGATTACACCTCTAACAAAAATTTTATATCATATACAATCTTATTTGATGTGACTTAGATTAGAAAACATGTGTGTTCTTGAATAACACATCTTGCTCTGACTCCCCTAGATTTCCCCTGATGGCCCCATCAAAATTTGATTTAAACACACTTAGAGGGGGGGGAACTTACTTGATTTTACCCTTGCATTTTTAGGCCTTAAAACACACAAGAAACATATTAAATGTGGGGGGTAATCAAACTTAAAATAAATATAATAAATAAAAGCTTTGGTCATACAAAAAAATATGAAATAAACTACCTCAAATTATAAATAGTAAATATAAATGAATTAGATCAGATAATCACTTATTTATGACTTACTTAGATCTTAAAATTTTATTATCATTTATAGAGGAAGGTGTTGGAAAAACATAAAATGAAATTTATAAGTAATACTATATTTAATTATAGTGACCAATTTAAATCACTCTAAAAAAATTCATACCAATTTTAGATTATTTTAAAAATGATAGTCCTTGTAAAAGTGTAAAAACCTCTCTAAAAATGTCCTTCTAGACCATTATGTTTGAAACTTTATAGAATAATTCCTCAACAAATGTACAAAATATTATATCAAATTTATGAATAAATGCACATGAATTTTAAAATATTTTATGCAATGATGTAACCCTAATTTATCCTAAACACCTAGTAAAACATCCAAGATAGAAGGAAACACTCTAGGGTTATTTTCCCAACATCCCTTCAATGTTTCAACTACATATGAGTAATGATAATAAATGTTTAATTTATTTATATTATGTGCATGTGTGTGTCCCTTCCTAATGATAAAGATAAGCTTCCACTTTTTCTCCCTATTATAATGTATGCAACTATATGAAATTTATCTTAGGGATTGTTTTGCTAAAAGTATGCAAAAATATAAATATTTGAGTCTATCTACTTAATTAACAATTTAAAAATAGTATGCCTTATAATTTAATTATGTGATCACTTATTATTAAAATTCCATAGGATTATTCATACATGTATATTTCTTACATTCAAATTAGAGATGGATTGTTGTACAAATTAGCATGATAAAAGAGTTAAAAAAAAGGCCCACACAATTAAAAAAGAGGATGAAATTCTAAAATGTCCAAAAATTAAATTAGACTAATTTTAGAATACTCTAAAAGTGGTTAGAATAGTTTTATAATTCTCCAAAATAGGTTAGACTAGTTTTTAAATAGTCTTAAAATTGTCAAAGATTGAAAAATAAAAGAAGAGAAACAAAATCCCCTCCTTCAAGAATATAAAAACACAAAAGAGAAATAAAAATAATAAAGATAATATATGGCCACACAATGAAGAAAGTAAAATAAAAAACACAAGAGAGAACCAATAAGTACCTAAGTTGAACTAATGATCCATATACACAACTCACACTAATAACAATACAATTACAAACTATGTGCCAAAAATATATATCTACATGATTCTCCACATTAATGTGAGCATCTATATGTACAATAAAGTAAAAGAGGAAAAATAAATCCCTAAGAGGGACTAAATAGGGATTAATTTTCTCTTTTAAATAAACATGAATTATCCATAATTTGTCCAATTTTAACATCTCAAATGTAGCTGAAATAAAACTTGAATGCAAAAATTAGATCAATATGATGATAAATTGATAGTAATGTAACCAAATGAAATGATTGAAAATTTGAAAAAAAAGAAAAAAAATAACAAAAGTAACTAGTGGTATATAAACCATGTGTCATATTTGAAACTAAAATGAGAAAAAATTTACACAATGTAGAAATAAATAAGTTGAAAAATAAGAACTAAAATTGAAAATTGAATCCTAATGGCCAATGCAATGGAGAAAATCCACCTCTTGGTGAAATAGTAAAACATATGGTATATGTAACCTATAGCCTTGTAATCTAAGATAGAAAAATAGATATTATGCCCCATTTTGAGGGAAGGCATGTACTTACATACAATTCATATCAAAATAAAGAGTCACACACACCATATATAACATAAATATGAATTAAAAAATTGTAAACATCATGAAAGCTTATGTAAAACATAGTCAAATATCAAAACCTATAAATATATGATTATGTAAGCTCAAAATGTAGCATGTAACCCAATATTAATATGTAAAAACTAAATAATTGTGAGTAAGGATGAAAAATAAAGGGAAGTGGAAATTGATATTCTCCAATGGTAGCCAAAAGGAGAGATAAGTGATATACGCCACTATAGAAACATGCCCCAATATGTATAAGATATATTAATAAATGTACCATTTTTAAATGCTAATTTTTAACAATATGAGTTACTTAATCTAATTAAGATATAAAATATAAATGTAATTCACACATAAAGATATGGCATTCAAGAATATTTTGGATATAAAAGACTAAGATCGATTATAAAAATTTGAAAAGTGGAATATCATTAATATAGTAAGTATAGTAAATGGATGAGTACTTATATTTTTCAGGTGAATATCTAACTATGACATTATTTTAGAAGTGAAAACCAAGATAAAGGAAGCCTATGGTTTTTCAAGTTCTTAAAATAATTCCTAATTTTCATTTTTTTTGAATTAGGTCAGTATCATTGGTTGATACTAATGTACAATAGTTGATACTGACCTATGATGAAATGAGTAAAAGTGACTATATAATCACATATGATTATCTTTATTAGTTTTGTATTTATAATAATGTACCCTAATGATGAATACAACTCTAAGAATCAATCTCTTTTGATTTTTAACTCTAGGTGTGCTTGTGAGGTGTATAAACCAACAAAATCTGAGAAAGTGTAATGGTTTGAGTTAATTCTAATCATATTCATTTAATGGTTTACCATTACCTACACATCCAATAATTGGATGTAAATTAAGCCACATGTAGTTATCCTAGTTAGTGTGATATTTTAATTGTGATCCTTTGTTATATATATATATATATATATATATATATATATATATATATATATATATATATATATATATATATATATATATATATATATTATATATATATATGGATTTGATACTTGACAATGATTAATTTAAATTTCCATTAGAGTTATTCAGATTGAGCTTGTGACTTCTCCTAGTGATAGGTTTGAAATTTATATAGAATATGGTATATTTTCTCAATGTGAAATAGTCTATATCTGTGTTCTCGATAAGAGTTAAGCCCATTTGGAATGAGTCATTGATTTTTTATATATGAGTCATATTGGGTAATGTATCCAACCATTAACATGCTAGGAAAATGGGCCAACCCTAAAGATAAGTTTTATTTTAAAAAGTATCCATTATTGGGAATGGATCAATACCAAATAGATCAAGTCAATATCAACTAAAAATACTAAACAAAACTAGTGAAATTTCACATGTATAGGAGGACTAAACTGAGAGTTTAGAGATACATTTATATTTTAAATATAAAATAATATTCTTGTAGGTGTGTATTAGCTAAATAAAATGTCAAATCATATTATATTATGTAAGTGTGAGAGAATGTAATATTATGATTTTGTATATGCACTCAAGTCATACATGGTAAATATCTGTCCAAATTTCCATTGTCAAGTACTAAACACCACCTTTTAGTATCTAAAAATGACCCTATTTTATTATAGTAATGGAGTTTCTAGATTAAAGAGTAAAATGTACCTGAGCTCATACAATACACTTTATATTTGGTATGAAGCTACAACTATGCATGTTATTAATATCAAAACTTGAAATCATGTGTACTTAATTTCTATAAATTTATAATTATAATCTAGAATTAAATTATTGAAATTTTGAAGAAGAAGGGTTAGACTACACCTATGGGTTGGTGAAAATCATGTTTCCTTTGTAAATTCTTAGAGATGATGCTTTTTGTTGAATATTTTTTCAAAAATTGTGCTTCATTGATGGAGAACTTGGAGATTTAGGGTAAATGTGCAACAAATTTCTATAACTATGAAGAATTTTGGGTTGGGAAGGCAACAAGTCCTAATAATAATGAATTTTTGGAGAAGTAAAAAACTAATAGTTTTTATAAATTTATCTCAAGTTCACTCTATGTAAATAAAAATAATGATCAAATTGAATGAATTTTTTTCATGTCCCCATCATTAATGCATGTTTTACTCCATAGTTTAACTAAATGAAGAATGGATCACATGATTAAAAGAGAACCACAATTTTAATGGCACCATCTTTACCATAGATTTGGTAAGTGTTAATTGAAATGAAAACCATTCTCTATTAAACTATAGACTATGTTGTTGTGTATGTGTATATATGTGCATGAACTAGTATCATGCCACTAGAATCTTTGCCAGTTTATATAAAATTATATGCATATATATGCTTAATTTGTGAATACAAATATTAAATTTTTGTGTATATGAAAACATGTAATTATTGCAAACATAAATTTTATACATATGCACCCAAGTGGGTATGAATATGTGATTAAGTGTTTATAAAGTGTGAGCACATTCATGACATGTGTAACCATAGTATTTGTCAATGTGCACATACCTTTGTATCTATACCATTTTAAATCTCTAAAATCTATCCTCTAATCTAATTTTTTTTCTCATGGTGGATTATATATTTATTACAATCCCACTGTAATGACCCCATTTTGAGATGAGGGGTGAATTCTACAAGTTAACGATCTCAAAATAAGAGTTAAATTTACCATGTGATTATAAATATGGTGTCATGTAGCATGATGCCAACATATGGAAAGTATGTCATCATATTGATTGATATATTGATGAGTACATGTATGTAACATATGAAATGTAGAGAATGTAACTATTGTGTATAGACACATGTATCAATTAATCATGCAACATATATATATCTAAATAAGATGATGTATTAAAAGTGGATGATAGAAATCATGCCACCATTCAATGTTGTAAATATCAACAAGTGAAAGTGTTTATGTTACACATAAGGCCAAGTTCCACATGTAAGGGGCATGATGATGTCATAAAAAACAAGTTCAAGGGAAAATGCAAGGGGATATAAAAATTTCACAAACAATGGAAATCAAGATTGTTGTATCAAATAACGTAAAATTCCATAAACAATAGAAAGTACAAAGTAGTCTATCATGTAATAAAGTAATAATATGACTGGAACATACAATAGGGAACTAATCTACATCATTAATATGTATTGATGACACCTGATAGTCAAATAATATATACATGTATCATTATGTAAGATATTAGTAACTAGTAAGCCATGTGTAATAAATATAGCTTGCTTGAAATGGTAGAATGTGATAGAAAGATATAACTTGTAATAGTAAAACTTGTGAAATATGATACCTCTAGTATCAATATGAATATTAGGTAGAGGAATTTACAACACTTGTATGTCCATGTGTATCCTTATGTCCTAGTTTATAATAATATACCATGAGAGCATGTGTGTATAAAAAAAATCCATCCACTAAAAATTTGATAATTAATATATGTAAATAGTGTAATCTAGCAAACATATCATGTACACATTTTGATTTTGGATTTTATTAAATATTTGAATGGTTTTTAGTATGTTGTAATTATTTGTGTTTTTTATATTTTTGGATGATTTGAAATTTGGGTGCATGGGTATTGAATTCAACTTAACATGGTTGGTCCTTAATATTATTTAATCTATTGCATCTTCCTTTAGTTCTTAGTGTTCAAATTATGTACTTTTTGTTGTCTTGGAAGATATTTATTTTTTATGATAAAGATCATAATAATGTTGAATCCTAATCATTATTACTTCATGTGATGAAGTGATAAAATGACTAGGTGAATTTTCTATAGCCTACATTTTTTGTAACTATCAATGTCTTAATCTAAACAATGTCTTATAAATAGGACGTGTGTCCCATATGCTTGTGTCAACTATTTTTTTCCTGTAAACTACTTATTAAATAATGTATCCAAGGGATCCTTTCCATTATGTGGTGTTTTAACTAGTTAAAGTAATCTCACAGTTAGTGTAGTCATCTAGCATTGCATATGGTGTTTTCTTTATTACCAATAAAATTTAAGGGTTTTATAGCACATTCCATTTATATTTTGATAGACAATTAATCCTATTATGGATGTTTTTTTGGTCCTTATCGTAGAAGAGGGTATATTTATAATGGGGATTCATTCATATGGTTCCTATTGGTGTTGTAATACTTTTAAAATGACTTCATTATTATATTTCTAAATGTACATTTATAATGCCTTGTAAAGATATGTATCATGTCACATGATTTTATGATAACCATGATATGACTTGCCTTTTTGATGTGAAATACATCACAGAGCTTGATGTCAAGTATATGTAAATGTGATGAGATTATAACCAAGTAAAATATTATGTATTTCTTTTTGGGGTCTCCTAAATAAATTTTAGTGGCAATGATGATGCAGTCTTAGAATCTTCCATCTTCATATTATTTACTGAAATGTTTGATTCCATATTTTTCCATATTATTTAACTTTAGTTTTATTTGTGCCTAGTGTGATATAGAATTGAAAGTATTTCTTGCATTTTGTATGTATTTATGATATTTCATTACCACCTTTAATTTAACCCTATAATATATTATTCTTAAATTGAAATTTAAGATTCATCCATTTATGTTTTATGTGAACCATATTGATAATCCTGAACTCTAATTGGTGTGAAGAGTGTGGGATAAATATTAATCTAATGGATTGAATATTTAATTTAATAATAAATCATATATCATATCTTCCATGTTGATATCTTCACCATCAATGTCATAATAATATATGACTATGTAATCTTCATATTCATGGTTCACCAATAAAAGAAGATTAGGAATAGGGTGTTGTTGTTTAGTACTAAATTGTGGTTAACATAGTACAAATTATTTATATATTATTATTGGTTCCTTTTGATTTTCTATAGTTTATTCACCCACATCATATGTATACATATAAGATATTAGAATGGGTTATGATGGACAAACAATAGTATGATATTCCAACTCTGTTGTGATTGGTCCTCTTGAATAGATTACACTTTTTCTCAATATATGAAAGGGTCACCATCTTTGGGTTTTGAATGATAATATCCTTCATGCATGTATTTAAAACATATGTATAATTTAAAAGGTAATATTTCCATAGCATGTATATGTGGTCATCCAAAACTAGTTTTTAGTATACATGTAGACACCTAGATTATGTCACATTTAGTGTCATAATTAACTTTGATTAACATTGACACACTAAATAAAGCCCCATCATAAATTTAAATTTTATCCTAAGGTCCACTAATATCATTAATTCATCATACACACATAATTACACAAAGCTAATTAAAATCTTGAATTTTCAAGTCACCAATCATCTTACACATTTATCATAACCAAATTTTGAGTCTTCTAACGACTTCAATATCTTAATAAATTTTTTTTTTTACTCATCAATAAATATTTAAAATAACTTAATGAGTCATCCAGCTATGTTAATTCATTCATAAGATATTTTCATCTACCTACTAACATTCCATTTTTATCTCAAATACATGAGGAATTGGTCTCTTCCACTTGGATGAAGACTCAAACCTGACCATATAAAATTAAAATAATTCAATAGATTTGGATTTATCATATCCTTCCATCTTCTCACTTGAAAGATTATAAATTGAAGTTTAATAATCCATTATGATAATCCACCATCAAGCTATCAAATTGTTGTATAAAATAATTCATGCATCCATAATAAAATCAAATGATTAGATACATACACTACTAATATTTCAGTTACTTTTATAATTAACTAAGCATCCATATATCACATTCCAAGATCAAGTTGAATTTGATCAATGGAGAAAGTGATTCACATTGTTGCTAGTATGTTGTATTTATAAGTTTTTTTTTCTTTATGTATCTTGATTGAATAACTCTAAGGTTTTAGTTTAGTCTTAAAATATTAATTTAATCCATTTTTTTTTACTTTTTCACTTGACTCTATTTGACTAACCCTCCTTAATTTATCATTAATTTGAAGTGCTTGTACATGTTCATTCTCCCCACATGACCACATAAAGGGGAATCATTTATAATCATTTAAAATCACTTAGTACATCATATTTATAAATCCATTTCCACTCTACTTTTATTTATTCATTAAAAATTCATTACTTCTTCTAGTTACAACACCATTTCAAAGAGAGGTAAATGTAGACATCTAAATTCTACCACATTCAGTATCATAATTAACATTTCTTAATATCAATACACTAATTCAATCAGCACTTTAATATAAAATTTTATTCCAAGGTCCACTAATATAAATTCCATCCTTTTTTAAAATAATAAATTAATACATATTAGGTAATTGATCATGTGCACATAGTTCCATAAAACTAATTAAAATAAATAATTTCAATGTAACCAAACATCTTCCACATTTCTCTTAACCAGGTGTTGAGTCATCCTAAAACTTACTTAACTTGCTAAAAAAATTTTGAATCATAATTCAATATTTCAACCAAAATGTTGAGTCATCTAACTATCTTGAATAATTCAAGATAAAATTTCAACTACTAATTAACACCCCCTTTATTTCCTAAACAAATGACAAATTGGTCACTTCCAATTGGATGAAAACTCAAATCCAACCATCCGAAATTAATATAATCCAATAACTATATGTTTATCCCAATTTGTCATATCATCACTTAAAATTATATAAATGGAGGTGCCATACTCCATTTTCAACATTCACTATCAAGTTATCAAAGTGATCTCAAAATCATCTTGCACATTAATAAGAAAATCAATAAATTATGTCCATATGCTACTAAAATAAATTTTCATTGGATAATTAATTGAGCATCCACTTATTACATTTCAAGATAAATTAATGCTTATATAGGAAAGAACATATATCTGTCATAGAGTAGACCAAAAAATACATAGGGATAATTTTGGTAGATAGTAGACAAAATTCGTTTCTACAAGTGTTTGAAATTTTACTTCATGAACCAAGTAGTCATTGATAATTTTAACAAACTATAGATAGGTAGTGAGAAACACACAAAATAATATGAGTTAATTTACTTCTCTTTGTCATTTATATATTTATTAACTAAAATCAATGTCTACGTCACTATTTAGATTTATGTAGTTCATGATATATAGTATGTAATCTAAATTTTAATAATTTATGACATTTTTTAATGGATAAATCTAGAATAAGTAAAAATGTTATATTAAAATATATCAATTTTTGAGAAAACTAAACCCTAAATACTCCCTCAATTTTTCATATTTATTCTTAGGAATTCATATATTTCTTACATTTAGGTTTGGATCTAATTTATAAAATTTCTGTATGTTCACATATTCATGAAGGAAAATATATTTTATGTGGATGTTAATAATGTAAATAATTATACTAATTTTCATGATGTATTTGATAATATAAATCAAATTGAATTAAATGTATAGCTTGTAATGAATCTGTGCATGGTTGATTAATTCTTACATAAAAATAGAGATGAAATGAAAATATTTATAAGGAACCTACATTTGAGGAATGAAATGGTAAGCTCTTCAATAATATTGATATAAGTTTTAGAGGCATAGATTGTAAAATATGTGTTTATACCACTACTCTTCTATTATTCATTTTTATACATGTATGGCTACACATGTGATTCCCACCCATGGTATTGGTCAATATAAATGAACCTTTAGATTTCAGTGTTTATGCTTGTGAAAAATCATTTTGTACCTTCTAGGGTTGATATTCATGTGACATAATATATTTATACACAATATTATATGATTATTTATAAAACATTTTTACAATCTATTATTTATATTCAATCTAATGTTTTACAATTCAAACTTACACCTTATGATGGTAAAGGTGATATATAACAACATCTTAGAGTATTCCATGTAGCATGTTTGCACTATGCATATAATGGTGATTTATTGACCAAGTTGTTTACAGTTCTTGAGGAATATTTTTCTAATGTTTTTATGACCTCCCCTTAGAATTATTAAATGAATTAAATCTTATATATGATCATTTATTAGTTCACTTTTCAATCACCATCACTAAGAAGGTGTCATATCCCCAAATTGTAAAACTTAAGTAAGTATTCAATGAGCACATTAGTGATTATGTGATCGATTATAATATTATTATATGTAGAATGAAAAATCTTATGGATGATATAAATTTTTAATACATATTCAATAAAACATTACTTTTTCCAATTCATGATTCTATTATGTTTAAATGCTTTCAATATTTTGATGACTTGTGTGATATGGTCAACAATCACGAAGTTAATATACATATTAGGAATAAGATAAATAATGGGTAAAATATTGAAAAACTACCTAATTATAAGTTTCAAAGTGAAGAAATTTTAAAATTTAAGGCAATGACACTAAGAATGAGGCTAAGGTAATAGTCAATAAATTTTCATAACCACATAGTATGATTGTATTATTGGCTACTTAAAGAAGTAAGTTTACACAGTTTTTTGAACCACCTCATATGGTATTATACAAGATACTTGAGTGAAATATCATATATATCCCTCTATAAATAGAGGTAGATATGACTAAGTCATAACCTAATGTGTTTGATATCAATGCATACTTTGATTAGCATAGATGAAGAAGACACTCCAAAAATATATGATTTAGTTTGAGAAATAAGATTCAATTTATAATTGATGACAATATTATGAAAATTTCTGATATTAATACACCACAAAAAATTGATGGCATAATATAATGTGAAGTTATATATATTTCTTAATACATTTATAAATCATGTGGCAAAAGGGACCAATACTAATCTTGAGGTGAATATGATTACAAAGTGCATCTTAATCCTTCTTATTATCCTTCTATATTGAGAAGGAACATCTTATGAATGGTCTTATTAGTACACTTAAGGATACATAATCACATAGACATACGATCACATTCAATGAGATTATATTTTTTGATGAAGATCCTATCATTGCAACTTTATTTGTGTGGACATAAATTGACTCACATCATGCACATAGTGTTATGGTTGATAATGGGTCAACTAAAAATATTTGACTTTGATATTGCTTACTAGTCTTGGGTATACACATAATGAGTTTATTTATAACATAAATAAATTAAAATTATTATATGGAAACAAAAACCCATTTGTGGGAATTGAATTATCATTTATGGTAGAGCTTGCAACTGTGAATACTTATTTTTTTACCCTATATTGGCACATTTGAAATCCCACTAGGATTTCCATGGATACATAAGATATGTGTACTACCATATTCATCACATCAATGTGTGAATTATATCTATATAAGTTGAGTTTTTATATTTTTAGGTATTACATATGAGTATCCTATTAATCTTGAGACATTTTCTCCACCATCGCCACCATAACATATTATACAATTTGTATATGTTCCTTTTACAAAGTTATTTATAAATATGTAATTGATATTCCTTGAAGATGAGTACCTCCAAATCCCTTAGTTTAGAGGTCTATTAATTTTTATAGTATAATTTACATATAATTCCCTATCATAAGTTTTTTCTAAGAGTTAATCTGCATGCTATATATAGATCACATATACATCACTCTCATATCTTACAAAATAGTTTAAAAAATTACCATGGTTTATTAATCTTCAAATTATACATAATATCATGTTGAATATGATTATAATTAAGTATATGTTATAAATTGTCATCACTTTTTAGATTTAGATATTTTTAAATATGTTAGTTTTCAGTTGTAATGGGTGTCTTTTGCATTGATCTATCTCTGATCTACACATGAGCATCCCATTAGTGGGATCATAGACTAGTATGAAAATATTTATAAAACTACAAACACACACACACACAGACACACGCACACATGCACGCATGCACGCACGCACGCACGCGCACACACACACACACACACACACACACACACACACACACACACACACACACACACACACACACACACACACACACACACACACACACACACACACACACACACGCACGCACGCACATGCACGCGCATGCGCACACACACACACACACACACACACACACACACACACACACACACACACACACACACACACACACACACACACACACACACACACACACACACACACACACACACACACACACACACACACACACACAAATGTAAGTTCAAAATAAAGACAAATTCATGATATGGTTTATGAGTTACAATATTGTTTTATGTTATATATCATAAATAAATGGTATATTACATATCCATTCATCATGCACTTGATTTAATGGTATAAATTAATATGATGACTAATATACATGTTACATGTGACACATCGGCATTTAAATACATGACATTACTTATACCTATGAGCATGCCTACATTAGGGCAATATTGTTAAATTATATATGTTATATATTCTATGATGTTTTCATTGATCATACTGAGATACTTTGATTTTTATAGATAGATTGATCTTGTGTATAATCTTTAGGCTGATATATTATATGGATATTGTGTAGACTATAATTTTTTATTATATGTGTGTTTTTATGTTGATGACTGTGACATGTTGTGATAATTAATTTTGTATTAAATTCCATTATGATTGATGTGTGTTATAGTTTATTTTTAATGTGTGATCATTTATTTTTTGATACATTTTATGTTAATTTATGTGTTTTTATGAGTGAATTTATTGTGTGTTGTCATTTCATGTGTCAGTTGCATTGAGGATCCTATAGTCCATTTCATAGCCATGTTGTGTCCACGTAAGGTTAGATTTAATTCAATGTTGAGTTATATCTTGAGTGCCTATGTACTTTATGATAATTATATTGTTTGCATAGTTATAAGTTTATTTAGTTTGTTTAATGATTGATATCACTTATATGCCTATTTGTGTGTGGCACCATTATTTATAACAAGAATCTTCTACATGTCTTATTATTGTGATTATTATTATTACACACATAATTTATATATTTGCTATTCATGACAATTATATACCCATTGGTTTGAATTACATGTTTTAAATTTGTGTTTGTTATGAAATCCTTATATTATGATGTATATAATCATGTTTATACACATAATTTAAATACTCACATTTTTATATATACAACATAATGTTCATAACTCTATTATTTTGAGATGAGTGATTCATATGATTCATCCCTTACTAGAAAGAGTGTCATATTGGTGGGATTTTCATAGATATTTATGCCTTTAAAAATAGATGTTGCATATTGTGGTTTAGGTTATGTGATTTATATTGGGAAATTTTTAAATATTGAGATAGGTGTACGACATATATGTCACATTATACATCATTATGAAATATAAATGACATATTTTATGACACTATGAGACATATTATATGCACCAAATTGAGAAATCTTATTTATGTTTATAGAATTATTAGATTGGGTAGGTTACGAATTTAATCTATTTATAAAATTCTATCAAATTTATCATATTGAGTAGATTGAGATATATATTAAATAATTATATATCACAGTGAGATACAAATGAATCTAAATTATGAAATGAATGTTATTCATGCATATATTTTTCTATTTCAATTATGACATCAATGGTAATGCATAAACACTTTGGCTATAAAATCTAATTTTAGCAATTGATTCAATGTTTTAATTTTCATATGAATCTATTTTGGGTTTCTAAAAAAATAGTTATGGTGATATTTTGAGTAGTGTGGTTGATATTCTGCATCACTCAACTTATAGAAACCATCTATATACAATGATTATTGAGGCACTAAAAAATACTCAGGACATGACTTTGGAAAGTGAACCTCCTTATGGCGTAATTAACCCATGGAATTTTTCAAATGATATCAAGAGGCAACTTGTTTTGTATACCTATAGATGTGTTCATTCCTTGAATTTTCAATTTCAAATAGTTCAATGATATATATTATTTCAAATTCTCTATTCCAAGTGGACATTGATTTCTATATGTTTCTTGTAGGGATTTTTATGGAGTAAGCTATATATATGGGGCATACCTAACTACCTCAAGTTTAGTTACATATAGCTACCGAATTTATTCTTTGTATCCTTTTAATCTAACATTTTTATTACTATTAAAAAATGGGAAAATTTTTAGATATATAAATCTAGTATTATAAATTTAGAAACTTCAATTTTTATTTGCCTTTGACCTACATGATTGGTGTGTACAATTTTTAATCTTTCTCACATTTTACCCTATTTTTTTAATCTATATATATGACCTTGGCCAACCCAATTTTTTTCCATTCATAATGAATAACTCTATAATCTATTCCTTAATCCATTACAATATTATGCAGATTTTCATCATTTTCTATACTCATGTTTATCTCTCTATGAAAATTATGGAAAACATAAAAAACAACTATAGTAGTTGTAGATATTCACCTTCACCAAATCTAGGAGTTTCTATCAATTATTGTTAAAATTCAAATCTCTCCCTTGGCTTGACCTATAAACTTTTCACATGTCAGTTATGTGGGGAAATTTTGAAGACTCGTCTATTAAAACAAGACAATCCTAAGGTCATACTCTCTTGAAAAAAAAATTAAGAAGATCATGTGCAAATTAATAAATATATTTACGCATCATTTGAGACATTATCCAAAGGCATATACATATCAATAAAAACGTTAAATGAATAGTTTTAAATATAAATTTGAATATAAATGAAAGGAAAAAATGTAGTTTATTAAGTTTCGAAAATGAAAACACTGCATTGAATTATATCCAACCACAATTGGGCACACACATACATAGCTAAGAGAAATATGTGTAGTTTAAACCATTTTTAAAGTAATAAAACATAGGTAACATTCAAAAACTCAAATTTTAGTAGATGAAGCTATCCAACCCATATTTTACCCCTATTCAAAATCAAGATAATGTTAAAGGTGGAGTTAGAGTTTCAAGGTAAGTAGAGAAAAATAAAAATCTACACATAAGATTGAGGACTAATAAACGTGAAAAATTATCTATAGAACTAATCATAGTGATCTATGGTAGAAAAGATAGTAATATAAATAGTGATAAATGGATTTTTCTTTATATATGTCTAAGATTTGATCAAAAAATCCTAGAAGATTCATAAAAATATTTCTTCAGCTGATTAGTCACATAGATTTTTTATGGAATGTACGTAGGTATTGAGAAAAATAGAACATAAAATAAACTACGTGTCTTCTCTATTTCTCGTTTATATATTTATTAATTTTTATTGATATTTTTATAAATACATATATATGTCTTTTATCTTATGCCTTAAAAATATAAATTTTGATTTTTTTGGTCTATTTAGATCTGCTAAATCCAAAATAATAAAAAACAAGTTCATGTAGCATTAAGTCTATTCCTTCCTCTACTCATATATATATATATATATATATATATATATATATATATATATATATATATATATATATATATATATATATATATATATATATATATATATATATATATATATATATATATATATATATATATATATATATATATATTTATGTTCATATAAATTTATGATGGACATTGACTATTTGCATTTTTTAGCAAGTGCATATCAAATTTACCATGAGTTATCACCATGTGGGTGGAATCTATCCCAAAAATAAAAATTTTCAACCTTCTTTATGTATGTAAGTGTAGGATGTGGTTCATTTTTATATTAAACTAA
Source organism: Torreya grandis (assembly GCA_037957365.1). Lineage (NCBI taxonomy): Eukaryota > Viridiplantae > Streptophyta > Pinopsida > Cupressales > Taxaceae > Torreya > Torreya grandis. The sequence goes on from JARHVA010002872.1 coordinate 2,133,418, forward strand.
TTTAATGCACTAATTCATGTACTTATGAACATCAAATTAATACATTATATAGACAGGTAATGTTAGTCTAACACCCTTTTCCATTACATGTTTTTCAATTATTTCCATGCTCTATTTAATTGTGTATGTTTGACTATTTTTAGACATGAGTCTTTCCATCCTTAATTCATATAGATATCCTTAGAATCATGTTAAATTTATCTTATTTTAGATTCAATTTATTATTAGTTCATTCACTAAGTAGTATTATCTCCATTATAAGCCTTTATTCCTAATGGTACAAAATATATGGTCTTTCAATTCTATCTTGGATGGAATTATTGACATGCCAATTCCATCCCTTGTGATCTCATGGGTTTTTTCTTTCATTTGCATAATTTCACATGACTCGAATCTCACTTAGGACACTATCATATGGTCTAATTATGCACATAATGTTATAAAAATCCTTATGTATATAAATTAATCCATAGTAATTTAGCAAGTGATCATAAACTACTAACCTATTTAAATTCAGACCACACATTGATTCTATTTATTATTACACTTATCAAGGATTCCGCCTATTGATCCTTCATTGATTCTAGATTACATATACCTCTTCTAATAGCATCACCTTATGCATAAATAAGATTATAACAAGAGCATATAGTTACATTTTATTTTCTAAATCTCACTTTGGTTGGAATTTTACTCACATTCACAACATGATTACATTGGATTTAATTGTAATTATATGGGATATGTAGATGAAACACCTCAAGGGGTAGTTCGAGTCAACTAACTTATACATATTTTTTGTTTCTACATTTTAACATTAAGTTAAACATAAAAGAGAAAAAAATGATGATTATAATTATCAATTAGGATAATTAAACCTATAGTCTTGTGCATCATAAATTTATGCATCGACCCCAAAAAATTTAGGACATAAAGTTGAGTGGAGTAAGTTACACTCAGAAATGAAACATGGAAATGTGAGGAATAGAGTTAAAAATTTGATAGCATATAAATTTTATTCGATAGACAATAATTTATTTACGAATTATATCCTAGTGACAATAAATAGTTAGGTTTTCAAGGTAGAAACACATTCAACTTATAATTCATATTTCAATATTAGATTTCCATAATTCATCATAGGTGTGTCATATCATATCATTTTTATTTCTTTTCATTATTCTTTCTTACTTGTTCATCTTGAAAATTTTATTTTTAATTTTTTATGCTTGGAATTATGTATTTTGTTTTAAATAGAATTTTTATGATATATATTGTTCTTTGATATTATTTCACAATGCATATTTTTATTCCCCTTGTTCACATATTATCTAAAACAAATATATCTCTCCCAGGTCAATTCATGATGGTGTCACTATTTTTTGCAATAAAAAAATCCAACTACACTTCCGCACTCCCTCCAAAATAATTTGAGTTTAATATGTCAATAATAATAAAACATATGTGTTTATGTTTATATATATAAAGATAGAGTGCAATCATATAGTTTTAAATTTGTTAAGTATTTTTTAAGATATTTTTTAAACTTTAAATTTTATTTTTGTGCCATCTAATGAAACACAATATTATTATTTGATCCTCCCATTTTTTCATAATTACTCATATTATTATTAATTATAATTTACTCCTGTGTGTACAAAATTAAAAAAATATTTTTTAATTATTATTTATAAGAATTTTGGTTTTGGAGCTTCAACCACACAAAATGTTGTATTGACATGTATTTTTTTACTTTGATACATATGCACTCACACACATCAAAGTGGGGAGAAATGCCATATAAGCACCTAAACTATTATTATTTTATACATGATCTCTTCTATTTTGTCTATGTATTATTTATTATTAATCTAAATTAGGTGTTATTGGTATGTTTTGTTGACTTTTGATGTTTCTTGATTCCCTTCCAAATTGGCTTTTCTCTCTCCTTTGATTTCCCATGAATGTACCCAATTTTATGGAGTGTATGTATGCTCTTGGGGAATTTTTTGAACATGAATACACTTTATAAACTCTTTTAAATACTCTCTTTTGGATTACATTAAATTTTATTTTATTCCCACACTTTTCCCTTTTTGACCATTGGAGGTCAATTTGGGTGTGAATAGAATTTTAATTTAATTTTAATATACATTAATTTTATTTCATTTAGACATATAAGAGAAATTAGTATAATTAATTATTAACATGAATTTATATAGAAATTAAATGAATTTTAGATAATATCAAGCATTTATTGAATAATTACATTGAAGCATTCAAGCTCACATTATAGATATTTCACAATCTTAGATAGTATGATTTAATTATTGAAACTATTGAGGTGTATTTTTTTAGTACTATTACCACCTTAAAAATATAAAGATAATTTAGTTATTCACCACTTTAACATATACACCAAACAAAACCAAAAAATCCCTTACATTTTTCAAATAGTACTACCCAAATAGGGCAAGAAGACAATTTTTTTATAGTTGATCAAAAGGAAGGCATCCATTTCTAAGTGAGATTTTAGAAAACCATAAATAGGAAAACATAGTTGTCAAAACATTTTTGACATTCATAAAATGTATACCTAGGCATCCATAGGGTCCAGATACTATCCAAAGTTTACACTATAATCTAGACAATATTCTCTTGTTTTTCACGTCAACTCTACCCAACATCTAGATGCACATTTTCACTATCACATTATGATCATAATATCCATATCTTATAATAATCAAGATACATTTGTAAATATTGCATGCCAAATATTTTATACAAATATAATATAAATTAATTAAATAAACTACCATTTTATGTATATTACTTAGCTTAGTTAAATATTTATGAATATTTTTATTACAACATTAAAATAAATTTATTTATTAATAAAATTAAAACATAGTTATCAATAAAAAAGTTCACCATATATACTAGAATTGTTTATTATATGTGTGTTTTTATTTTGATGATTATTACCTGTTGTGATCATTTAAAATTATGTATCAAATTTATTGATGATTAATGTGTGTTATATTTTGTATTTTATGTACGATCATCAATGTGTGTTATATTGGGTATTATCCTATGTGTTTTTATGAGTGTATTCACTATGTGTTATAATGTCATGTGTCAATTTTGTTGAGGATATTTTAGTCTATTTCATGGATATGTTGTGTCCATGTTAGGTTAGAATTAACTCAGATTTTATTTGTGTCTTGAGTGCATGTGTGCATAGTTACATTTATTTGAGTTTATTCAACAATTGATATCACTCACTCTTCTATTTATGTGTGATTCCATGAATATTTCACATGTTATATTACTATGGTGATTATTAATCCATTCCTAATTTCTATATCTAATTTACATGACAAATTTATGCCCATTGACTTGAATTACATATTTAGAAGTATAATACTGTGTCTCACTAGCGGACTAGAAAAAAATAAAAAAAACAATAAAATAATAAATCCTAAAAAATAGTTAATGATTTTTAAAAAATTTAAGAAAATGTATATGAAATACATATTTATATATGTATTCTAAAATATATTTTTTTATTAATTTTAATGACCAAAACTCCAAATATTTTTAAGATAAGATTAATGTGTATGTGTCTTTTTTATGCCAAAATGTGGGCTACACTATTATGATTTGACCCATTAATATAATTATATAATCATGTTTGTGCACATATTTTAAATGATCAATTTTTCCTATATATAACATAATTTTCATAACTCTTTTATTTTGATATGAGTTATTCATATGAGTCAACCCACACCTCAAAATGGGGGCATACTAGTGGGCTTGTCAGAGGTATTTTTTCCTTGAGAAATAATTGTCTCAATTTTTGGTTTAGATTATGTGATTTATATTAGGATAAATTTAAATATTTTGATAGGTGTGAGGCATATATGTCACATTCTACATGATTACGAGATAAATTTAACATATTTTATGGTAGTATGGGACATATTATATGGGTTAACTTGAGAAAGTTAATTAACTTTATTATACTTATTATATTAGGTAGGTTCTCAATTTGTTTAAAAAAAAAACATTATCAAATTTTGTAGATTGACATATAGATTATATAATTCTATTTCACAATGATGTACAAATGGATCAGAGTTGTGGCATGAATGTTGTTCATGCATATATTTTTATATTTATATAATGAGATAAATATTACTACATAATTACTTTAGATATGAAATCCACCTATACTAATTGATTTAAATTTTCAATTTTTGTACAAATCTAATTTAGGCTTCCAAAGAAAGATTTATGAATATTTTTTGAGTAACTTGGTTGAGGTTTTGCATTTACCAACTTATATAAATTATCATTCCTTAACGATGATAGATGCATTAAAAATCCTCAACACATGATTTTCGTAAGTGCATCTCCTTGGGGCATATTTAACTGATGACATTTTTCAAATGAGATCAATGGGTAGCTTGTTTAATGTACATACAAATGTATTCATTCATTGAATTTTCAATTTCAAATAGTTCAATGATTTCTAATATTTAAAATTTTAAATCATGAGTGGACATTAATTTTGTAGTGTTTTATTGCATGTCTTTTCATGGAGCAAGCTAGATATTTGGGGCATACTTGGTAACATCAAGTGTAATTACATACCGGTACCATTTTGATTTTATCCTTTTAATCTAGAATTTTTCATTACTATAATAAAAGGGTAAACTTTTTAAACATATAAATATGGTATTATAAATTTCGAAACATCAGTATTATCTACATTTTACATAACAACTTGTGTGTACAATTTTAAATCTTTCTCATATTGTCCCCTATCTCTTTATCTAAATATGAACTTGGCCAATCCAATTTTTTTTCATTTATAATGAGCAACTCTGAGTCTATTTGTTAATCTTCTATAATCCTATGTAGATTGTCATCATTCTCCATATTTATGTTTCTCCCTCTATAGACACTATGGTTAATAGGTAAATAAATATGTTTATTGTAATTGAATCTTCACCAAATCTAGGACATTTTAACAACTATTTTCAAAAATAGAATATGTCCCTTGGTTTAACCTATAAACTTTTCAAATTTTAGTTATTAGAGGGATGGGTGTTTAATAATGAAGATTCATATATAAATATAAGAAAATCTTATGATAATAATCTATTGGAAATTACATTGATAACCACTTGTACATTAATAAAACCTATTTTCACATCCTTGGAGGCATAATCCAAAGACATATACATCTAAAAAAATTGAAGGGAACAATATTAAATATAATTATTGGGTATGTGCAAAAAGTTGGAGGATAATTACATGGATATAACCCACTATGTGTATGCATTATAACATAACATCTACACATTATATTTACTTAGATAAATGTGTATTCATATAACTAAACATAATGTTTAAACCTTATAGGAATGTGTATGTATTAATAAAACTAAACATAATGTGTACGCATTTCGAAAACTATATAGATATAAAAAGTAACCTCTCTCATATTTTCCAGCTTCCCATTTGTGTTTTAGTGCTTTGTAGTCATGTTTTACCTTATACATCTACATTTTTACCTCCAAATTCCTTTTTATCTTGTATATATTACTTTTAGCTTGCATTCTTGAGATTGATGATGACACCATGAAGAAGAGGTAGGTTTTTTATAGATTAAATCATTTTTTTAAAATTTTTTGTGAATGCTAATTGCATAGTTTGAGTTTTTATTTTTCTCCAACATGTTGGCATCCTTCACTTAACCCTCCACTTAATCCTCTACCTAAAATTCTACCCAACCCTCCTAACCCTCTACCTAACCCTCCTATAGTTCCAATAAACACCCCAGGGAGTTAGGAGGATATATTTTCACACATCAGAGAATAAAATTGAAATTGTGTAGATAATTAAAAGAATGAGGGATTCCACTTCCATGAACACCAACCTCATCTATTTGGCCAATAACCTAGAGTTAGTATTAGGTTAATTTGACTTAATAATGACTCAAATTTATAGATGGAGGTCATAAAGGGATAATTGTAGGGCTTACTATGGTGAAAAATTGTTAGCATCTGAGGTGAAGAATAAAAATATAAAAAAAAATCAAATTTGTGCCTTATTTATTAACCCAACCACTAATGCCCCATTTACCATAGTGACCAAATGTTTCCCAATCCACCAATGCCAACATGATTTGATTAAAGCCAATTTTTGTGACAAATGATATTGTCTCCCTTGTAATAACTATGAGGTCCATTTATACTTTTTAAGGAAGCTATATTGTAAGTTTGTCCTCAATCAAATTTTGAACTACTTTGACTATGGTGAGTTTCAAGGCTAAGGGAAAGGCTTCATGCAGGATCGACTAGGTGCATTTTATGCACCTAATCAACTTACAAGGATCCATACCCAAAAACCACTTAATCTAGAGATTCCCTCTATGGTGATGAAGGTTGTGGAGATAAATAGTTTGCATGCACTTAATGTACTTACTAATACACTCATTCATTATATGAGTAGACTTTTTGAGACAAATGCTCAAGCTGCTATAGCTAGTGGTCGTACACAACCCCACCCATGTAGATGTTGTGGTGTTATATGCATTGGACCTTTAGATGATGATGATGATGATGATGATGATGATGATGATGATGATGCTTCATGGGGGTTAGAGGATATGGACATGACTAATGAGTTATTGGCATACACATTTGGTTTGGATACATCTAGAGTCTCTACACACATGTAGGTATCTTTTATATAAATTTAATGTTAAATTTTTAAGTTATATTTTCAAATTAAAAAGGTAAAATTTAATTTAAACATTTAAATTGAATAATATATGTATTTTTTGTGATCTAGGAGGAGACATTGCCTTCACTATCATAACTAGGTGGTCAGCCAACCCATACTACATCTATTTGTGTCAGTATGACACCATATACATTTACCAAGGTAAAATTTCAAGTGAATCTTATACACTCTAGATGTACATTAATACACATTAATAGAATCATTGGTATATTTTATGTAAGACAATATAAAATACCTAATATAATTTTATTGGACTTTTTATTGTTTGATGTATTAATACAGATTGGCATAACTTGTTAGAAACTCATCAACATCTCAACTATGTTTTCAATAACCAAAACACTGAGTTGAACATTTACTTGATATTCCATTACATGTAGTTCCCATAGCTGGTGAATCCTAATTAGTAGGATTGTATGTATGTATGTATGTATGTGTGTGTGTGTCTATATATATATATATATAGACACACACACACACACACACACACACACACACACACACAACACACACACACACACACACACACACACACACACACACACACACACACACACACACACACACACACACACACACACACACACACACACACACACACACACACACACACACACACACACACACACACACACACACAATCCTATTGATTAGGATTCACCAGCTATGGGAACTACATGTAATGGGATATCAAGTAAATGTTCAACTCAGTATTTTGGTTATTGAAAACATAGTTGAGATGTGGATGAGTTTCTAACAAGTTATGCCAATCCATGTTAGTACATCAAACAATAAAAAGTCCAATATATATATACATACATACATACATACATACAATCCTACTAATTAGGATTCACCAGCTATGGGAACTACATATAATGGGATATCAAGCAAATGTTCAACTCAGTATTTTAGTTATTGAAAACATAGTTGAGATATGGATGAATTTTTAACAAGTTATGCCAATCCGTGTTAATACATCAAACAATAAAAAGTCCAATATAATTATATTAGGTATTTTATATTATCTTACATAAAATATACCAATGATGTAATTAGTGTGTATTAATGTACATCTAGAGTGTATAAGATTCACTTGAAATTTTACCTTGGTAAATGTATATGGTGTCATAATGACACAAATAGATGTAGTATGGGTTGGTCGACTGCCTAGTTATGATAGTGAAGGCAACGTCTCCTCCTAGAACACAATATATATATATATATATATATATATATATATATATATATAAAATTCAATTTAAATGTGTAAATTAATTTTTACCTTTTTAATTTGAAAATATAACTTAAAAATTTAACATTAAATTTTTATAAAAGATACTTGCATGTGTGTAGAGACTCTAGATGTATCCAAACCAAATGTGTATGCCAATAACCCATTAGTCATGTCCATATCCTCTAACCCACATGAAACATGATCATCATCATCTAAAGGTCCAGTGCATATAGCACCACAACATCTACATGGGTGGGGTAGTGTAGGACCACTAGTTGTAACAGCTTGAGCATTTGTCTCAAAAAGTCTACTCATATAATGAGTGAGTGTATTAGTAAGTACATTAAGTGCATGCAAACTATCTATCTCCACAACCTTCATCACAATAGAGGGAATCTCTAGATTAAGTGGATTTTGGATATGGATCCTTGTAGGTTGATTAGGTGCATAAAATGCACCTAGTCGATCCTACATGAAGCCTTTCCCTTAGCCTTGAAACTCACCATAGTCAAAGTAGTTTGAAATTTGATTGAGGACAAACTTACATTACAGGTTGCTTAAAAATTATAAAGGGACCTTATAGTTGTTACAAGGGAGATAACATCATTTCTCACAAAAATTGGCTTTAATCAAATCATATTGTCATTGGTGGATTGGGAAACATTTAGTCACTATGGTAAATGGGGCATTAGTGGTTGGGTTAATAAATAAGGCTCAAATTTGATTTTTTGTTATATTTTTGTTCTTCACCTCAGATGCTGACAATTTTTCACCGTAGTAAGGCCTACAGCTATCCCTATATGACCTCCATCTATAAATTTGACTCATTATTGAGTCAAATTGACCTATTACTAACTCTAGGTTACTGGCCAAATAGATGAGGTTGGTGTTCATGGAAGTGTGATCCCTCATTCTTCTAATTATCTACACAACTTCAATTTTGTTCTCCAATATGTGTGTAAATATATCCTCCTAACTTTCTTGGGTGTCTAGTGGAACTATAAGAGGGTTAGGTAGAGGGTTAGGAGGGTCGGGTATAATTTTAGGTAGAGGATTAGGTGGAGGGTTAAGTGAAGCATGCCAACATGTTGGAGAAAAATAAAAACTCAAACTATGTAATTTGCGTTCACAAAAAAAAAAAGAAAAAATGATTTAATCTACAAAAAAACCTACCTCTTCTTCATGGTGTCATCATCAATCTCAAGAATGAAAGCTAAAAGGAATATATACAAGACAAAATGGAATTTGGAGGTTAAAAAGTAGATGTGCAGGGTAAAACATGACTACAAAGCACTAAAACACAAATGAGAAGCTAGAAAATATGAGAGAGTTTAAGGTTTTTTTAATATAGTTTTAGAAATGCGTACACATTATGTTTAGTTTTAGGAATATGTACACATTCCTTCAAGGTGTAAACATTATGTCTAGTTATAATAATACACATTTATCTAAGTAAATATAATGTGCACATGTTGTGTTATAATGCGTACACATAGTGGGTTATATCCATGGAATTATCCCCCAACTTTGTGCACATACGCAATAATTATATTTAATATTGTTCCCTTAAGTTTTTTTAGATGTATATGCCTTTGGATTATGCCTCCAAGGATGTGTAAGTAGGTTTTATTAATGTACAAGTGGTTATAAATGTACAATAATACACATTAATTACATCATTGGTATATTTTATGTAAGACAATATAAAATACCTAATATAATTTTATTGGACATTTTATTGTTTGATGTATTAACATGGATTGGAATAACTTGTTAGAAACTCATCCACATCTCAACTATGTTTTCAATAACCAAAATACTGAGTTGAACATTTCCTTGATAGCCCATTATATGTAGTTCCCATAGCTGGTGAATCCTAATCAGTAGGATTGGATATATATATATATATATATATATATATATATATATATATATATATATATATATATATATATCATTTGATAAAAGTTGTTTGGTAAAATATATTTCTATCAACTTCCTAATCAAACATAACTTGTCTTCATTAATATTCACACCACTCCTTTGTTTTAAAAACTGGCCTCATAACTAGGCACTTGATTCTTTGTTATCCTAATCATATATAGTAGTTTAATATCTATGATCCATATCTAAAATGGTCATAGTTAGCAATCCAATTACTATCTTGATTCCATCTGAACATAATAATTTCATCTCTATCTATGGAGTTATAAATTTAGATGGCATAGCCTCTTGATCCTATTTTACCTAGTCAATTCCATTAGTTTTTTGGGAGAGTGTCCATTATATCCCATTGGTTTGTTGGGAAATAGTCACCTATTAAAAATTCAGCCTATATGTATATGGCATAGTCATTATGACCATATACAAATATGGAACCTGAACCCAATATAGATAGATGTATTTGAGTAGTTTGTTAGCACCACCTACTTATGGGGCCCAAAGACCTATTATATATAGTTGGGGGAGAGTTCCTATCTATATCCATGCACTTTCATCACTCAAGTGATGTGTTGACTCAATAAGACTATAACACCTTTTAGATCAGGAAATTCTACCTAAAATGAAAATTAAGTGTCGATAAGACTATAACACCATTTTTTAACCTTAACCTACTTACATTGTATACATATATAAAATGACTTGTAAAAATGGAAGGAAATATAAGGATAGATAGTCAACCTAATGTCACTTATAGGGTAACCAAAATCATGCACTTGTAAAGAAGACTATCCACTCACTCTTATCTCTACAATATTTAGTTATATTTTCTTTATGTTTCTTTAAATTTTGATGAGATATATTTTACAATATTCTAGACACTCTTAAAAGGATTAAGTATAGATGTACCCTATAGAAGTAACCTATCACTTTAGGTGTCTTAACCTAAATAAAAATCAGTTTACAAACATCTAAGCAAACACCTATATAGGTTACTTGTCTTATCATAATGATTGTTTCTAAGGGATTTTTTATAAAATCAATACTCATAAGACTATCCTGAACTATACCAAGTCATTAATTTAAGAAAATTATGCTTAATGACTAAGTAAATATGATAAACACCTCAATAAACCTATACAAGCATCCAAAATAGTGTATATACGTACATATCAAGGATGTTTCAACACCTAACTTATATTTAATGACTCAAGTTCACAAAATTCACTCAAAAATCCTCTCTCATTATCCTATCGTTCTTCCTTATGAAACTAACATTTCTTACCTTCAGTGTGGTATTACAAGTCATAAATTGCACATATCCACTTGTCACATTCATGGTTATAATGACCTCATTATATTTTTTTCATATCTTATGTAAGACTAAGTTTGTTAGAAACTTTTTTAATTAATGAATTTCCCAGGTTATTAATTATTATGCTGTTTGTTTAGCTGATGACTAGGGTGGACACTCCTCCATCATTACATGTCAAGATAGACTTCATAATTTTTGTTGCAATGTCATCTACATAGGCACTCACTGAGGTATGTATATTCCATTGTAATTTTGAATTGTAGCTTATTACTTATATTTTAATAATTTTACTATATACTTTGGTAAATATAACTTATAAGCATGAATGTATTGTGTATGCAGGGCTATCATATAACATTTGATAGTCTGATTTAGATGACTACTATGATAACTCCTCATGATTCTTCATCATTCGACATGTTTTTTCATGCAACTAAACTTATCACTGACCTAGTTAAGCATCAATGACAAATTTAGGACCATGAGATTGAGGTAAGTGCATGTTTAAATGGCTATTTTTATTATAGTTTAAAACATGAGTTTTTTACATTGGTTTCATGTATAATTTTTAATTTTATAATAATTTTTTTATTTTAGTAGGTTCAAATACAACCGAGCTATGAGTGTAGTACCCACAATCGAATCTTAGATCAATCCAGGGCATTTGGGATATCTCCATCTAAAAGTAAGGCATCCCAAAGAGATTCTTCTTTGAAGAAGTCAAAGAGAGGGAGACTATTTGATGATTAGGTTATTGTAGATGATGTACTTTTTTTCATATATGATAATATACACTTTTTTGGTATTTTACATGCATATATGATGTATTCACCCAACATAAGATACTATGTTGTTAGACATGATGTAATTTTTTGTATGCCTATATGGAGATACATGCATTATTGACATTATATGCCTATATATGGTATTTGTACATGGCATTCTTATTTTTTACATGAATATTTAAGAAAACCAATGAAGTAAATATTTTTTAAATCACTTGTGTTTAGAGTATTATAAATGATTGTTTTGAAGTATTCTTAAGGTTTACAAATGTTATGAGATTGAAAATATCTTGGTGGGATAATGGTACAAATCATACCCTTATAAAAAATAAATAATATCAATGATCTCATTTGAATTATGTTTGTATGCTGATGTAGAGGTATATAGGGGAAGTCTAAAAAAATATTATTATTTGATTCTAAACCCAACTGATGAAATTCACTTGCTATGGTTTGATTTGAATCTTCTTTCATAAGCTAGCTCAATTTTAGACTCTTTGGGATTAATTTAACTTCTTACATGTATTAATTATTCTTTCTAATCTTAGTATCAACTATTTTATGCATTTCCCTATGTCCATACATTCTTTACCTCATTATATTCATGTCTCATTCATAAACTTCCTCTCAAACTCCTTCTAGTTTCTTCTTGGGCACCTTTTCTGGGTCTCAAAAACCCAATCTTGGTGTATGCTTCAATATATCAGCCTATTATCATATATGTTCTTATATTATCATAAAATACCTAACATAAACCCCTTCAATTACTCAAAAAATAACATACTCTCATTCCACAACTTATGGACACAATGCTCTCTCAAGGCTTATAACCCTTTTTTTATTATATTTTTCCTTGTACAAAAAATTTATGATTATTAAATAGATTATAAGGTAATTTATAGGTAAAATCTATTCTTCTTCATGTCTATGTAAAATTTCATAGCCTAAATCCATCTCTAACTATCACTTCCTTCATTAGCCTACCCTCATTTAAGACTTATTATCCCTATTCCAAACCCTCAGTCATAGATATCATACACACATATAAAATATTAGGTCAAAACATTTTGATTCACCTTTTATATATATAAGGGATAAATATTAAAATGTTTCATTAAATTCCCATGGTTAAATCTCTCAGAAATCCCTGAAGTTTGCTAATCTAGGGTTTCCCAAGCCATGTACATACTCTCCAAAGGACCAATTTTACCTTACAATTAATTTTATTTTCTTTAAAACATCCCATGACATATAAAACATATCATAAAACCTTTCTAAAGATCAAAAAACCAAATTTCCCTTTATGCCTTTCAGACTGCCTATGGGGATTTGAGCCTGGTTATGGGGATTATATGAAGTTAGAGTTTTAACACAATTTAAATGTTTTTAATATGTTTAAAAACATATTATCATACTTATAAAATAATTTTATAATCTTTTAACCCTTAAACACACCTTAAAACTCCAACAAGTATGCCTGCATCAATAGTGACCATTATGAGACATGGAAGGGACTTTAAAAAAACAAGAAGCACTTATACTTGTCATATGACATTATTAAGATTATATATTGGTATATTAGGCAATAAATACCAATTTTACCAAGTTTAATGTCATTTGGATATGTACTTTGTCTTGTAGACCCTTCTTACGACACTTTATCTAGAGTTACCTCCATGCTTCTTTCATGCCAAAACATGTCTTTATTCAAAAATTTAGATGAAAAAACTAAATTTTATCATTTATTTATTAAAATATATGTTTCAAACATCATCTTATATTTTTTTAATACCTATCCAAGGCCTAAACTTCTTCTTGGCATCCAAAATTGACAAAACTTCTAGAAATCTCTAATGGCTACCTTCTTAACCGCAAGAGGACTATGTTAAAAAAATGGGAAATTTAATTATTTATTGGATATTAAGGATGGAATGGGATATTTTTGGTAGATAATGGATACCATTATTAACAATTTTTTTCTTTGACTAAACCTATAGATGCCCCAAATAGACAAATTTCTCCAAGGTAGGCTCCAATGTTGACCATGATTTGACATAGGGTTGAATGTACTAGAATATTTAATAGTTTCCATTGTCAATAATCCATAAAAATTATATTTAATGGGTATATTAGGTCATATTGAGCCTCTCTACCAAATTTCATGATTAGATCTGACATATTTTGGCCTTTAGGCCCAATTTGGCAAAAGCTAGTGACACATGTCTACTTGGTCAAATTTGACAAATGATTCATCATATTATTTTTCATTCATTTATGATTTATAGAATTTTGGATAAGTCTACAAGTCATCATTCCAACTGGTGTTAATGTACTTTATGACTTGATCTTCAAGATTCTTGGGCTTACTAGTCACTTGACACATGTAACTTTTTTTTGAATATATAGAGAAAATTTTATTGAAGGTGTTATACTCCATTATATTTTTCAATCATTATCTACATCCTTACATTATTTTATTGAAAAAATTTATTGTAGTCTCTTCACTAGCTTTGACTAGGCATAACCCCTTGGGTTTGAAGGATCAAATCTCACTTTAGCTTTCAAGAGTACAATCACAATGATTGAATGGTATTAAATAGTCAAAAAAATTCTACCCAAACATCTTTCAAGTGTCCAAACCTACTTCACCTTTAAATACTTCTCCTTGGGTGTTCACTATCCTTCACACTATGTAGCCCATTAGTTTAAATTTATAAGAATCAAATTCATTACATTGATGATCTTAATTAATCATTAAACACTTGTCTAAACCCTTATCAAGTGACCAAAAAATGTATTCCATTCCTTCTACACCTCAAAGTGACAATACTTTGTCTAGACTTGTAGCCCATTTTCACTATTGTTCCCTTTGTTTGATTAACTTGTGCATTTTCTTGAAGACATAGGAAAACTCTAGTGTTACTCTCTATCGCCCTTCAAATCCTCATAAAGTTAAAACACTTTACTCTTCTCCTATTTATCACTTGATTTGATAAAAACCCCCAAACTAAGCCTAATTATGCATATTCTAACCAAAAGTTATATATCTTGAATGATACAATGTTTCAAAGGTGTAAATTTCACCAAAAGTTTTGTCATAATATCTTCTACCTCCAAGTAAAAACTTAACCTCTAGGAACATTAGGTGAAAATACACCACTTTAGATGCATCTAAGTACACAAATTACATGTGTTTCAACAACCATGAAACCCAATTCAACATGTAGGTGCATTTTCACTGTTGTTTTGGAGCACACAAATGCTAGCAATAAATATTATCAATGTTAAAGCTAATGTCTGAGAACTTAATTTTCATTGATTTTTGGCTAAAAACTAGCACCACCAACATATTTATAGGGTTGAATAATTTATAGGACTAAGTTCTTGGCCTCCCATATGGCCCAGATGACAAACCCACCACCCATTCTAGGCTCAAGAACACCCTTCCCAATACAAGAAAGATGTTGATTTTTAGCCTAAATTTAGGCATGCATAAAACCAAAAATGTAAATCATATGGAGGAAATGTAATATCCCTTATGTTCATATTAAATAACTCTAATTACATCTTTAATCTAGTTTGAAGCACCTTTAAGATCAATATGTTGTAGAAGTTGTAATAAAGGGTCCTAAAATGCAAGTTTTTGGTAGTGAAGAGACAACTTCTTGACCTTCAACTAGAAACTTTACCTCTGAGACCAAAAGGTATAAATACATCACTTTAAACACATATAAATAGTAAAATTACATTTTTTTTAGTGATTGTGACACCCAATTATTTTGTAGGTGCATTTTCACTACTATTCTAGAGCATAGAAACACTACCAACAAATGTTGTCAAAGTTAAAGCTACGGTCTGAGAACTCAATTTTTAGTATTATTTTGATGAAATTTGGCACTACCAACACATCTAAAGTGGTCGATAACATCTAGAATGAGGTTCTTGGCCTCGCATATAGCTCAAATACTAAACCCACCACCTATTATGGGCTCAACTATACCCTTCCCAATACAAGAAAGACGTTTATTTTTATCCTAACTTTAGGCATGCATAAAACCAAAAATATAAGTTGTATGAAGGAACCATAAGATCCATCATGTGTGTCGTAAAATCCTCTAATTAGACCTTGAATCTAGTATAAATTACCTCTACGATAAATCTATGGCAGAAGTTATAGTAAAGGGTGCTAAGATGTAACCTTTTCGTTGTGAAGAGATAACTTCTTGACCTCTAACTAGAAATTTTACCTCTAGGATCATCAAGTGAAAAACCATCACTTTGATCACATATAAATAGGTAGATTAAATTTTCTCCAATGACTATGACACCTACTTCCACCGACAAGTGCATTTTCACTACTATTCTAAAACATATAAATAATGACAACAAATGTTGTCAAAGTTGAAGCTAAGGTCTGAGAACTCAATTTTTTATGTTTTTTTTTCTAAAAAATAGCATTTAAAACACATATATAGGGGTGCATAACATCTAATAATAGGTTTTTGGCCTCCCTTTTGGCCTAGACAACAAACCCACCACCCATTCTAGGCTCAAGAATGCCATTCCCAATACAAGAAAGATGTTGATTTTTAGCCTAACTTTAGGCATAAATTATAAAAAAACTATATGGGGTATGGATTAAAATGATATCCCTCATGTGCATGGAAAATTTATATAATTTCACCATGAATATATTCTAAATAAATTCTAAGAGCAATCCATGGCAGAAGTTGCAGTAAAGGGCCCTAAAATGTAGCTTTCTGGTAGTGAAGAGATAACTTCTTGACCTCCAACTACCAACATTGCCTCTAGGATTGGAATGTGAAAATCCAACACCTCAAGTATGTATAAATAGGCAAATTACACATGATCCAATTATCATAACACCCACTTCTACCCGTAAGTGCATTCTCACTACTTTTTTAGAGCACAGAAACACTGATAACAAATGTTGTCAAAGTTGAAGCTACAGTCTGAGTACTCAATTTTTGGTGCTTCTTAGATGAAAAATGGAAATTAAAACACATTTTAAGGGGTGGATAATATCTATAACCATGTTTTATTCCTCCCATGTGACCTAGATGACAAACCCACTACCCATTACAGAATTAGGAATGCCCTTCCCAATACAAGAAAGATGTTGATTTTTAGCCTAACTTCAGGCATACATGAAATAAAAACTATAAGTCATATGGAGGAACCATAATATCTCTAATTTTAATTTTAACACCTATAATTTTACCTTGAATCTACTATTAATCACCTCTAAGAGAAATCTATGGTAGAAGTTGTAGTATAGGGTCCTAAAATGCAAATTTTTGGTAGTGAAGAGACAACTTTTTGACCTCTAATTATCAACTTTGCCTTCAAGACTGGAAGGTAGAAATCCACTTCTTTGAGAATGTATAAATGTTTTAATTACATTTTCTCCAATTATTGTGACACACACTTCCACCCATAACAGCATTTTCACTACTATTTTGGAGAATAAAAACATTGACAACAAATGTTGTCAAACTTGAAGCTATGGTCTGAGAACTCAATTTTTAGTGCTTGTTGGATAATAGTTGGAACTACCAACATGTTAATATGGGTGGAAAATTTTTTATAATAGGTTATTAGCCTCACATCTAGCTTGGATGACAAACCCACCACCCATTCCAGGCTCAAGAACGCCCTTCCTAATGCAAGAAAGTTGTTGATTTTTAGCCTAACCTCAAGCATGCATAAAACCAAAACTATGAGTCATATGGATAAATTTTAAGACCCATCATGTGCATGGTAAATTCCTATAATATCACCTTTAATATATTATAAATCACCTTTAAGAGAATTATGTGGTATAAGTTATAGTAAACAGTCCTAAAATGCAACGCTTTGACAGTGAAGAGATAACTTCTTGACCTCTAACTAGAAAATTTATCTTCGAGAATGGTAAGTGAAAATCTATCACTTTAAAAAAATTTAAATTGTACAATTACATGTTTTAAAATTAATATATTACTTAATTCCTCTGTATGTGCATTTTCACTACTATTTTGGAACACATGAACATTGACAACAAATGTTGTTAAAGTTGAAGCTATGGTTTTAGAACTTAATTTTTAGTGCATATTGATTGAAAATTAGAACTATAAACACATCCATAGGGGAGGATAATGTCCAATACCAAGTTATTGGCCTCCCACCTGGCCAAAATGACAAACCCACCACCCATTTTGGGCTCAAAAATGCCCATCCCAATACAAGAAAGATGCTGATTTTTAGTCTAACTTCAGGCATGCATAAAACCAAAATTCTAAGGTATATGGAGGAACCTTAAGATCTCTTATTTTAATTTTAAAGTCCTATAATTACACCTATAGTCTATTTTGAATCACTTTTAAGATAAATCCCTGGTAAAAGTTGGAGTAAAGGGTCCTAAAATACAACTTTTTGGAAGTGAAGAGACAACTTCTTGACCTCTAAATAGCAACTTTGCCTTCAAGACTAGAAGGTGAAAATACACCACTTCAAGCACATATAAAAAGGAAAATTACACATGATAAAATTACTATGACACCCAATTTTATGTGAAAGTGCATTTTCACTACTTTTCAGAGCACAGAAACACTGACAACAAATGTTATCAGAGTTGAATCTATGATCTAAAAACTTAATTTTTATGCTTGTTGGATGAAAACTGGCACTACCAACATGTATATAAGGGTGGAAAACATCTAGTAATAGGTTATTGGACTCCCATATATCTTGGATAACAAATCAATCACCCATTTCATGCTCAAGAATGCCCTCCCCAATACAAGAAAGATGATGATTTTTAGCCTAACTTCAAAGATGAAAAAAATAAAAAATATAAATCATATGGAGGAACCATAAGATCCCTCATGTGCATGGGAAAGTCCTGTAATTTCATCCTAAATATAATATTAATCACCTCTAAAATAAATCTATGCTATAATTTTTACTAAAGGGTCCTAAAATGCAACTTTTTGATAGTCAAGAGACAACTTGTTAACCTCTAGCTAGCAACTTTGCCTCCAGGATCGACAAGTGAAAATACACCACTTTTAAGAAAATATGTATAGGCAAATTACTCATGATCCAATGACCATGACACCAACTTCCAGTCATACATGCATTTTTACTATTGTTCTAGAGCATGGAAACACTGGCAAGAAATGTGTTTAGAAGGATACAAGGAGAAATAAACTTGTCATGAGAAATTATTTAGGAGCACAAAAATGCTAAGTAATTTTAGTAATTCTATCTTACCTTCAAGAATATGAAATTTTTTACTAACAATGCCAACCACATGAATGTGGAACTGATTTGGCACCACTAAACTACAAATAATGCTAATAAGTAACTAAAGATGAAACTTATGAATGTACTATCTACAAAATAAAAACCATTTGCTAAAATTGATTACATATACATTTTACAAGTCAACATACCTACACATTTCAATATAATGAACCATCTGGATCTACTCTAATCTTGAGAGTATCAAGAATAGCTTCATGTTCTAACTCATGAACTTTCCATGGATTTTCGTTTCTTGGCCTCCCATGATATTTTTGAAATTGAATATTTGTGACATGAACCAAATTTGAATGGTGTAGAATTTTCCTGTGAGTTTCAAAGTATTCAAACAACCATACATTTGAATTTTTTATATGATATCATTAAAACCATGTTCCATTGACTACCATAGACTGAGTGGGATAATTAATGTTTTCTCCATCTATGACTGGGGAAGTCAATTTTTTATTTCCATCTACACACCAACCTAAGTAGTAATTTATTCCCTCTTCATTATCCTCATCTACAATAACTACAAAAACATAGCTTGCATCATACAAAATAATTTTTAATTACATTATGAAGATATATTATGAGAATAAATAGTACATAAAGATTGATCTTCTACTTGGCTATACTAGATAGGATATATGGTCAAAGTCATGTGAATATCTCATGTTTTTAAGTTGTAATACTAGTGGAACCTGATGTGTGTCGCTTGCAATTAGAGGTTTGGAACTCCAGTCATCCACCCACTCTTTTGACTCACACTCATTTGAAACAAATTACATGCATGAATTACAAAAACATGCCAAGTGTCACATATGAATAGTCTAAGAACCTGCATTTGAGCTATGAAATGAGTGGGGCTCACTTGATCCTATTAGAGTCATAAAATTCTCATAGTTTTCCAAGTCTTGTTCCTCCATTAACCAGAAATGTCTATTTATAGTAGAATTTGCTTGAGCACCATGACATATGTTCTCATTACACCAATCAACCATAGTTTTTGCATGAATCAAATTAGCAACATTGTCATTTTTGAACTCCTCCCTTGCAACAGCTCTTTTTACATATACTCCATCACCATCATGTTCCCCTTTTCCATTGCTAGCCTTATTGAAACTCTAAATATGTTCTACACAAGTGGTAATGTGTATCATGCTCAACTAATAAAACATATGTACATTCTTCAATTATGATGTGCAATTGTCTGACCAAATGTAATGTCATTTCAAAATAATCTTCCTCTAATTCAACTATCCATAGAACTTATCAAAACAACGTTGTGCATACACTGTATAATGTGATCAATTATCATTGATATAGATATGGTACTCCCTTAATATTTTTTGTTCTTCCTTTTTACTATCAGGTACATGTATGATTTTTATATGCATAAATATGGTAATTTATGTTGAGTTGTAATATTACAATTGATATTTTATTTGTGGTTTGAATGTGTAATTTTCACCAAAATTGACTACTAAAATAATAGAATCAAGTGGGGATGTGCCCTTGCTTAGTTTTAAATGTTCATCCAACCATTTATCCCTATGTGTGTGCCTTGCATACTCATAAACAATTTTCTCCATGAATTCAATTGTAAATTCTAAAATAGGTATCTCTTTCGTAACAAGCTCACACCTTTTAGATTCTTTGCCATCTTTTATTTAATAAATCATAGATTTATTTTCTCAAACCAACTAATTCTTATCAAATTGCATTTGTACACTCCCCATGGATACATTTATTCAATTTTGGTAATCCATCACAAATGTTGTAATTTCCATCCAACCATGATTTTTATAAGATAATTGTCCATCTAATCACTCACAAAAAATATTTAAAATAAATTCCTTTGCTGATTTTGGTAGAAATTCTATGCCACACTCGAAAATGTTAGTAGTATGTAAAGTAAAACAAATATGGCAAAAAATATCATAGTGCATTAAAAATTCAACATGTTGCCTACAGCAACAAGTAGTCCATGTGTGATTTATTTTTACATAAAATGGTTTGGCCATCTCAAAAAATCTTTGACTAATAGAAATTTGTGTATGTTTTTCCAAAAACTTAGAGTAAAATTGTGTTTGATTCATATCCAAGAAATATTTTGGATGTGGTTCACGACTATGAGAAACAACTTCTGTTTTTACTAAATCTCTTGCATTGGGCAAAACTCTTGTATTATCTTTCAAAAAATTTGCAAGCAAGTCTTTCAAAGCATTGGCTATAGCCTTGTCCTGTTGTGAAATTCTACCAAATAATGCCAATAGCTCTTTCATATTGGGTTCATTAAGTCCTACATGTCTTACAATTGCTTTCATTAATGTTTTTCTATTTATATCAAGTGTTCAACTTATTTTTGAAATCAATCATTTTTTCCCTATTTTATCACTCATTGCATAAGTCATCATTATATGTCGAGAAGTATTACAATATTTATTGCATGATTTTAGTCCTACAATATGATGTGTGTCATGTAGATTTTTAACAATTTCATCATTTTCATCATTTTCATTATCCATGTTAGATGTTATTAGTCCTATTGTGTATATTATAGGTCTCATCTTAACTAATTTCATCACCAAAATAAATAAACATCTTTGACTATCATACTCCAATCTATGAAATAAACTATCCCAAATTTTTTACATCAATCTTGTTGAATGGTGGTCAAACATTTTTTTATGCATTAATTTCAAAATATTCTCATAAACTTTAATTAAGCACTTATCTTTTCTATGCACAATTCTTGGAGGTGTTTCTATTGGTGGAATCCGTTCATATGGTGTTTCAAAATCATTATATGTTTCCATGAAATTTTATTCATTATTTATTTCTTTATTATATGTTTGAATGAAATTTTCTTCATTGTTTGTGGGTAAATTGTCATGCATAGGCTCTTCATCAACATAATCAACAACTTTAAACTTTGAATGTGAATTTTCAACATTATCTAATTTTATATTCTCAATTTCATCATAATTCAATTCATTATTGTGAATTTCATCATAATTCAACTCATTGTTATAAATTATATCATTATTCAATTGATTATTGTCAATTACCTCATTATCTAAGGTATTTGGCTCATTAGGTTAGTGTTTATACCTTGCCTGGAATGAAATGCTTGGATTTACACCTTGTTTTTTTCTCTAAACTCTTCTAATTGTTATGATGTTTTGTTCTTCAACTTCTTCCTTTTCCCCGAATGCAAACTAGAGATCATTTTTATAAAAGATACTGATAAAGTACCTCAAATGTGGGTTCCAAAAAAAAATGCAACCAAGAAAGTACGAAGAGTATATAGAGTATGTAGGGAATGTTGATGGGTATATAAATCTTGATTTGGGATAAAAATAAACATTAAAAAGTGAGTTTTTGTCTTTAATTCAAGGAATGTATATGAATTATATGAACATTTATGCATTCCTATAACACGTGCACTTCCTTGAAGTATAGGCATGTACTATAAAAACATGCAAAAAG
Organism: Torreya grandis; assembly: GCA_037957365.1. Lineage (NCBI taxonomy): Eukaryota > Viridiplantae > Streptophyta > Pinopsida > Cupressales > Taxaceae > Torreya > Torreya grandis. The sequence goes on from JARHVA010002872.1 coordinate 2,156,315, forward strand.
GCTCATATCCAATGCAATTTTCCACTATAAAACTATAATATGATGCAATAACACTAATAATATTGTAATATGATGTAGTAATACTATTAGATGTTGAAATAATTCTATCATATCATGAAATAAGGCTTAATATGATGTAATAAGACTATCATGTGATGCAATAAGACTATCATATGATGTAATAAATCTCCAATATGATGCAATTGGAATATAATATGATGAAATAAGGCTCAATATGATGCATAAATCCCTAATATGATGCATAAATATCCAATACATGATGAAATAAGACTCTTGATAAGACTATGAAGCAATAAAACTAATGAATGATGTAATAAGGCTCAGTATGTAAGATGAAATGAACTGATTTTACCCAAAATCCCATCATAGGGCCTTACAAAACTAGGTGAATAATAGGTTCACAAATTGTCACTAATCACATTCATGAATTTAATAATGCATTTGTGATTAAATGAAGAAACTTAGGGGTTCTGTTTGTTATAAGATTAGGATTTAGGGTTAAGGGGTTTAGTGTAACAATTTAAGGGGTTGTGTGTACCTCTAACATTGCTACCAATTTTTAGGTTTATACATGCTCAAAAGTGGTAGCAATGTTATAGGTGTCAGGTCCTAGAAGCATTAAAGATCTCTATCAGATCCCTATGAGTCCTGATCTAATTACATACATGCATGTGTGTATCTTATACACACATATATTTATGTTAGAGATCTAACTGTCACTTATCTTAAAAGCATCAGATTTGTCAAAGCCTCAGGATGCCCAATCCAATCAAATATTTCCACATGTGTAGCTCTAGTACACATGGGGAACTGTTAAAGTTGTTAGATATTCACATATTTGATACTTATACATGTCCCATCATCGATCCAACTAATTTAACTAAGGCATATTCATAAATTTATCATACATACATAGATTACAATAATTTTTAAAGATTGACGTGGATATAATAAACTCATGTCTAGTAAATAATTCACATGATGAGATCCTTTAACTTGCCATTACTATATGAGAATTGTCATCTAGAGCCCTTTAAGGTCCCATCTAAATTGAGCAAGTACTGAACGTTATCAATTTTATACATGTATGTATTCAAATTATTTATATCCCTCTACCTTGAACTACCTCTAGATGCCAAAGTACATTCATATTAATTTCTAAAAATAGGAGAGAACATAATTCAACAATGGATGAGCCTCAACCTCAAAATCCTAGATGGAGCAAGAATTTTGAGACATGTACTACATTCTTGCAGTCCACATCATAAAGTGTAAGATCATTACAATGAAATATGAAAAAGATGATTGAAGATATACGTAAAAAATATATATAATATTTAAATCTTCAACAATGGGGTACACACTGGTATTCAATTCAAATCAACCATCTATATGAGGTCAACATTTCATCATCCACATAAACAATTATTGGGTCTCTCTGCTCAACATCATCCTTGAGGGGAAATAGGTCTCAGATTTAGGGGGCATTATCATAGATTTAATGTATCTTGAATAAAGTTCAATAGATTTTGAGCTAGGGTAACTTATACATATGTCATACTTAGTCAATTCCAATTTTACGTCATCCCTTAATGGTTTATAACAAAATCCCTAGTGCATTTAGATGTTTTTTAAGCTATACATTCATCACTATAGGGATGACATGTTAAAACCACATCATCACTAATGGATACATGTGAACATTTCAAGTTTATTTAGCTCAAAACCACATCTTATATAAAAATAAATGCATACCCAACTTGACCAAAATATTTAATAAAAACATGTACATACATTGTACCCATCATCCTACTTGTGTATCTTACCATCCCAATTACATAATAAGTTATAAAACTCTATATTGTTGATAAACACCAAGTGTTGTCTAGCTTGTTTTTGAGCTTGTAATTTTTCATCGATGGTGCAGATAGGACTAGTCCCATGTCAAATACACACTCTTCAGATGATGTGGGAATGGATGGAGTGATTGATGGTTTCCCCATGTGTGATTGAGGGGTGGATAAATGAGGTGCACAGAATAGAGGATTAACCATATTTTGACAAGACATATTATTTTTAGGATAAATTTGAATAATGTATTTGAATATATTAGGGGAATCAAGTGAATAATTGTAACAATAGAAGACTCTAGCTAGACTTTCAATTGGGACCTCAAAATGGACTTATTGAATTCGATGCATTGAGTGACCTTTGAGGGAACTCAAGGGACTTTATTCAACACATTCTAGGAATGTTTTTAGGACAATCCAAGGCATGATTCACAAGTACCGGGATCCATTAAATAGCATTCTTAAAATATATATACAAGAGATGCATTGTTGCACCAAGGGCTCAATTCTTATTTCTACTTATACAAGATTATCTATACTTCATAGTCCAATTCAATGGGTTTGCAACTTAAACAAATTAGTTCAAAATTTATAATTAAAGGGGTCTATTCAAATATATCAAAGAAACAATAAGAGGGTATGATATTATTTTAGAAAATTAGGATAATATCAATAAGAAACATAATATTTAAGGGTAAGTAAGATTTTAGGTATGTAAGGTGGTAAGGTATATCCTTGCCCTACTATGGGAAAGATTCCAATAGCTATGAATGTTTCAATTATCAAATAAGGTTTTTGTTAACATGTGTCCTATTGACCAAACACATTGGTGTATGTAAATATTAAAGTGTGCCAAAAGCTAAACATGTAATATCTAATACTTGTTCAATATTTATTATATAGAATTAAAAGTAACCAATCACATCTTGATGAGGAAGAGTCAAGTATTTATACTCTAATGCACAGTGATTAGTACTCTAAAGGTTAATTTTTGATCATAGGTTAAAAAAATACATTTTATAACCTCTCACAATAAAATCTATTATATTGTCAAATGTATAATCTATTAGACCTTGAAACCTTACCTCTAAGTATTTAAGATGACATATTGAAATGGGTAAAAATTTTGAAGTTTAATGTGATGCTATGGTACCTTAATTCACTATCAAAATCTAAAGTGACCTTTCCCCCACAACAAACACAAAATTTGACATTTCCCCTATAAGGATGCATGGCTAATGTGACCTTTCCCCTATAACAAAAATGAATTTTTTGGTTTCATTTTATGTCAAAGCAACTTGTACACATTATATAACACGTACACATTCTTTATTGTGTTATATAACATGTAAACTTTATACAATGCATTCACTTTATATAACTCATACACATTATTTCAATTTTAATTTAAAAACAAACCTTTAGGCTTATAAATGGTTTGGATTTACAACCCAATGGCTTGGGACTGTGCATCTATAGTTGAGACTTCAAGTTTTAAGAAAAACCAACAAATTTCAATTTTAATCACCAATTACGCTATGGATTTCAACATCAAAATTCAAAAAATTATTACCGTTACGATGAGAACAATGTCCTCTTTCTAAATGTATATTTTTTATAATATTTTGGCTATTTTAAGGGTTCAAACTATATTTATTTCTAACAACACCTTTTTTAGGACACTACATGCCTCACCCATACATTCACATTCATGTTTATCTAATTTGTTTTTCATTAATCCAAGTGTAAAATAAATTATATGGTAACAACTAGGTCTAATTCTAAACACAATAAATAAATAAATGAATTGTTTTT